>WURT03342988.1:0-11965 GCA_009936505.3 Holothuria glaberrima | reverse complement strand
GCCGACCTCATTATCACTATAGTTGGCTCCTGGGGGAAAGCCTCCAACAGCTACTTAAAAGTGTGGGATATGTCACGGACCATAAGAATACGAGTTTAAAGTGCCAGGCTCTAGCACCGTCAATCACTACATACTCTGTGGTGTAAGGTGAGGTTTTACTCCAACATTTGCTATTGCAATTTTTATTTTTGTGAATAATCTTTTTCATTTGACATATGTGTGGCATTCTTAAAGGGTTCTTAAAAAGAGCAGCTTGGGACAAACGGTATCATATTTAGAATACCCTTAAATTTAACTTGCTAAAGCCTTTCAACGCAGCCTGAGGATGGCTCCCTTGTACAGGAATATGTAGCCGTTTTCTTTTACAACATTTCTGAGTCTAACATGCAAACGTCAGGGGTTGTGCCAAGACATACCTCCCGGCGGAGAATTCCCCGAGGAGCAAGGGCGTCAATCCGTATAGAAATGTGGGGGAACATACCTGACTTAGCACAAACCAAGCCCATTGGTTTGAAGAGGGGGTGTCTTCTCATAGGCCCTTCCCTGTTCCCCTCTTATGATGACTGATGTTGTCCTGTTGTAATAAGAATTACGATTCCAAAGTTAACATGCATGACCATCATAGATGATCTGCCAGTTGAATAACACCAAGTCCACGGAATTACTTCAAGATGTTATTTTCATCATGTCCAAAAATAGCTGAAACCGCACTCCACAGCGTGGATCCCAACAGTGAAATAAGAGCCATTGACGGGCATTCCATTTTTAAGGACGTGTGTCACCAACACGATATGTGCAATACATTCCTAAATG
Source organism: Holothuria glaberrima (assembly GCA_009936505.3). Lineage (NCBI taxonomy): Eukaryota > Metazoa > Echinodermata > Holothuroidea > Aspidochirotida > Holothuriidae > Holothuria > Holothuria glaberrima. Next base: position 11,152 of record WURT03342988.1, on the reverse strand, counting down.
CCAGGAAGCCCAGGAAAGCAAAGGGGCTTCTCCGGACGGGCTCAAGCTACCTCTCCTTCTCCACTTATGTTCAGTCACGGCTGGCAAATACCACTCCTACGCTCTTGAAGTGTGATGACCTAAGGGGGTGGCTGGTGGGGTACTGTTTAACGACACATCAACACGTAGGTTTTATGCACGGTCCTCAGAAGGGGAGGGGCGGTACGGCTGTAGAAAGTCGTGAAAGTAGTCTATTTCCACCCAGGGCCGTAGATAGGGTCAAATGTTTTGGGATGTGCATGTCCCAAATTCCTACTGGCTGGATGTTTTTTTCACAACTGAGTGGCAGCGCGTGAATTGCATCTTTTTTTACGCGCCCTGCATTTGTATTATTGTATATAGCATTGGGGGTTCTTCCTTTGTAACTACATAAAGTTGCCGTCCTGGGGAAGGGACTAAGGTAGGGTGACCCCTCCCCTTTGAGAAATATTTGTTAAATTACAGTTTGCTCAGATGCAAAATGGTGCTATCTTTGGGGCAATTTTTGAACTGATCATATATGGCCGGAAAATGTCCATAGTTTAGTGAATTCTAATTTTTGGTTAGGTGAAAAAGAGTTAGTTGTCTAAGAGAAGAATACGTTGTCAAAAAACCTCCTGAACCCTCCCCCCCCCCTATTTTTCTACTTTAAAGGCTTCTGTTCGGGGAAATTTTTTTCACAAAAATAAGTGCGTGAAGTTAACAGAAACATTCTTGGTCTATTATGACAATTTTCCCTTCCTTCATTGTGCATTATAAAAGGACATCTAAGGCTGGCAGATACCTGTAAAGGCCTCCTGGATGCTGTGAATTAATTATACAAAATGGGGCAATGACATAATGCTTATTACCTGACATCCAAATGATAGCATAGAGTATGACGCCAAGCACTTTACATCTATAGTATTTTTACTAATTTTGAGAGAAAATCTAGACGAGCAGCTTCCAGCAATGTGAAATGGGCAGGAGGAAGATAATACCATGTAGGTGCAGGAGGTGATATTAGAACCCCCTGATAGGTATAGCAAAATGGGTGAAGGACTAACAAGCTCATTTCAGAAAGCCTTTTCGTCGTAAGTGTATTAACAATCACCAACTATAAATACCGATAATGACTTCGCGCGGTAAATACGTACTTTCAACCTTTCACATCGTGCTACAAATTAGATTTGATATATTGATGCGAGGCCCCTACAGATGTTTGGAGATGTATCTCTGTTTTTCAGAAATTGTTGTGATCAGAATAGTTAGATGAATAATTACCTTAATAATGGTTTTGAGATGGAGCGCAAACCGTGACGCATGCGCGAGAAGCGGGCCGAAATTTTTCTTAGTAAATAAAACGGCAAAGGGCAGTTTTGATTCGAATTTACGTGAGAAAAATAACGTTTGGCAGTACTCTCACTTATGCTAGTTGGAAAGTACATACAAAGTTAGAATAGGCTCAGTCGGAAAATGTGATAGACTGAAATATCAGAAATTACAATTGGAATTTCAAGTTTTCCGAGTATCGTTGTTCTGACCCAGGTGAGACACCCCACACTCCCGGTCGCGACGGTCCTGTTCCCACCCCTTGTCGCAGGAACAACGCTGTTGTATGGACAGACATCGTACCACCAAACATTTTACTTTTTTCGCTCGACTGGGTCCCTATGCCCTTTGTTACGTCGCTACACTGTTAAAAATTTCTGTAAATTCATGGGGTAGCCACTTTTCTTTTTTGGTGTGAGGAGGCAAAGCCGTCCCCATTCTTGACCGCCGTCATGTCCTCCTCCTTTTTTCTTTTTTTTTTTGTCGCAAAAGGCTTAGATGCAAAATGGTACTATATTTTGCTTCTTCTGTTTTTTGTCGCAAAAGGCTTAGATGCAAAATGGTACTATATTTTACTTCTTCTGTTTTTTGTCGCAAAAGGCTTAGATGCAAAATGGTGCTATATTTGCTTCTTTTCATACTAGATCCCAGTGTTCTCCACAGGGCGTTTCATGTATGTTCCCCCCACATTTCAATACGAATTGACGCCCTTGCTCCTCAGGGAATTTTCCGCCGGCAGGTATGTTTTAGAACCACCAGCCTAGTGAAAATGGCCGCCAATCAAAAAAAGTTGCCCCCTCCAAAAAATCAAGCTTCCATTTTCAAGTTCATTACTTCATAACACAAATAGAAGTCATATAGTATAAAGGAAAACTTTCCCATCCCTCCATGGTGGCACCAGGATTTGCCCGACGAAGGGGAGGGGGGCAGCGACCCAAAGCTCCGACAGCCAGGATGCCGTCACGGGGTTGGTGGGGATTTGAAAAATTCTGTACTATTCCATTACCATGTCATTGCGGGGCATATATTGAATAAAATTTGCATATGCTAGAGGAAAAATAGCTTTGGGCTGTTTTAATGAAACTGTGGAAAAGCGCGCGAAGGTAAGCCCACATTAAAAAGAATCTGTAGTTATTCAAACCGTGCATAGGTCGACTGTCAGAGCAGTTGGTCCCTATCGGGCACAACTTACATTGTACTTTCCTCCTCGAGTCACTCACCGTATAGCACGCAGGGCCTTTTTTAACATACATACTGGGGGGCCATGACCCCCTCAGTCCCATACACCCCCCACTCAGCTCATTTGGCCGCCCCAGTATGGCCCCTTTTTTCGGGAAATTTTGATTTCAAACGTGTAAACATTGCCCAATTTTATACTGACAGGATAGGGGAAAGTACTAAACTACTTCACTCAATGAAGAAAATAAGCATTTGTGGCACCAGACTGAAGGGAAAGGACACCTAATTTTTCAAAAATTTCCAAAGTTGATGCCAATTTTTTTTAGTTCCTAAAAATACGTCAATTTTTTTAATACAAGTTTAACTCCAAAAGGTAACATATATGGCATCAGATTGCATGTAAGGACACCCAATTCAAACATTTTCAAAGGGGAGGGGGAAACCCCTCCCCAGGCCAGCGATCACACAACACACCGTATGGCCCATGAGCATGCCACTAATGGACAGGCATTTTTCTGAAAAATTTCTTCGTAAAGTACTCACCAATCAATGGTGGCCCTCCGCTTAGATGGTCCTTTTCGTCAAATCCCCCCCCCCCCCCATTAAAAAATTCTTAAAGAAGGCCCTGATAGCACGACAGACACAAGAGAACCTTAAGTACCGTAAGTTTAGCGAAATGAGATGAAATTCCTGACATTTACATAAATCCATGTATTCTACTTATTAAGTTGATTGAAAAGCTGGTAAGGGTTTGTATTTATTAGCTATAAGTAACGGAACTGAGGAAGAGTGGGCAAATCGTACCGAAAATTTTGGGTTTTATTACCCTTTTGAAAGCCAAAGTAAGTAAACCGACCATAGTTGGCGACAGAATTTTCCCGACAGGGGACAGGGCCATGCCAGAGACCCCAAGTTGTTGGTGAGAAGGGTATATGAAGGAGCATAAATATCCCATGCCATTACAGGGCATTTTTGCACAATAGGCTATCACTTAATGCTTCAAAAGCTGAGTTGCTGTAGGGCCTGTAGACCGTATCGGGTATAACGTACATTTTGTCGAAACCACCTGGACTACCCGATGAAATAGCCAAACTTTTCTCCGCGAGTCACTAACCAACTGACGTACCGAATGACACACACAAGATAACAACAACTATGCTTTGTGATATGGGATGAAATTACAACCTCTACATAACCTGTGTATTGTGCCTTCATGTTACTTGGTAAGGTTGACAGGACTTATGTTATCTAGCTATGTGGAATGAAAGTATTGAAGAAACTGAAGCAACCCATTAGGGCGCGTAGCGCGCGGAAAATTTTGGGTTCTTATTAGAGAAACTGTCCTCTTGAGAACAAAAACAGGTAAAACCGTCGGGTACTTTTCATGGAACTGAGTGAACTTCTCATATACGCTGATATGAATGCAGAATGCTGAGACACCTAGGCCCTAATTAAATAGAGCCACGAAACTACTCTTTTACGAAATGTGGGGGGACATTTGATATTGTGTCCCCCCACTGATCAAAATGTGGGGGAACGTGTCCCCCCAGGATTGACGCCCATGCCGAGGTGGTGTCGGGAAGCAGCAGCTTGAAGACACTGAGTGGCTGAGGAATGCGAGGAGGATTGTGATAGTGTCGACGGGATTGTGGGGACTGTTGGCTGGGTGAGGAAGGCAACAAGGCTTGGAGCATGGATGCAACTTTTATATGCTCTGGAGGGGAGGCAATCTCCCGGGCACATGGGCCAAAGAGCACCCAGACCTGAATACCCTTTTGACCCGTTAATACTTTGCTTATTTACAGAGTTGGAAACCTACACTAACCTGACATCGGCATAGAATTAGGCCCTAATTGGTCCTGAGAAACGAAATCCTGAGAAATATCCACACTACCTGAACAATTAAATTTGTAGCAGTCAGGGGTGTAGGTAGACTATCTTTTCAAGAGGTCGTGAGATCCGATTTTGCCGACTGCCAGCGACTAACGGCTGTACCGTTTAACCTCCTTGTGGAATTGCTCTTGGACTGGGGTCTGAAGAACCACCCTAAATTAAACTGACATTATGAATTCCGTCCAAATGACAAATGTACTTGTGACACCAGAGGTTTGATAGTAGGGTAATGGTGAGCTGAAAAAAAAAAAACAAACGATGATCCAACCAGCAGACCAGGGAGCTGCCACTAGACCAACGGCACTGAAGGATGCAAAAGGCTCCCTCATATAGGTGTTGTCTAAGGCAACTTCCCGGTGGGGGGGCCACGGGTGAAAAGCCCCTGGAAGCTCTGAGCTTGTTTCGACCAGTGCTTCCACACTCTAAATTCATTTCTCCTGAAATGGAAGCTAAAATTCCCTGAAATCGACTTGGTATTTCCTGATATTTTCAATTATGCTTCTTTTTGGTTTCTTTAATGGCTGATCCAGGATTTCATCCTGTCAAGCTATACGTCATTTCCATACGCTATACGCCATTTCCAGATTTCCCAAAATTTCCCGAAATAATCCCCATTATTGAAAATTTCCCGAAGAGCACCTAGATTTCCCGAATTTCAGGTAATTTCGGGAAGAGTGGAAACACTGGTTTCGGCCGTTATAAGTTGCAGGGAGGTGATCTAATATCACCTCCTTGATTTAACTGCCCACCAACAATTGCGGTTTGGACGCTTCTTACACTATCCTGACTCGCACTAACATCAGGCGTTGTTCAAGATGAGTGGAATTGTGAATGAGACTCAGAGGATGATAGGAATTATAACATGCTGCTTTTGAAGAGTTACATCATACACTCGAGTTCTCCAAACTTAAGATAAGTAGGCGTAATAATGAGAAAAGAAAATAATGGGTGCGCGGCAAGCGCGCCCAAAATGTCCCAATTTTTTGGAGTTTTAGTAATTTAGGGTCTACGTAGATTCCATTCGAGGTTATTTCGGGTACAAACGATTCATCACTGCACATTTTGGATATTTATCAGATTTAGTGGGAGACAAGGAGGGGAACGAGCAAAATCGAGGTTTCAGTTTTTTTTCAGTTTCAGTTTTAATCTCTATTTATCCTCCAAAGAGGTATAAGAGCTAATAAAAATAACAATAGCAAAATTATTTTCATTCTACGAAAAGAATTTAAAAAAGAAAGGAATGTAAAGGGAAAAAACTGAATATAATGAAATTCGCTTTGCAAGTGCACCCATGTCTGTGTCACAAGCAACATATTTGGCACAAATAATGCCTCATGACGAGACAGGAAAAATCGACAGACTTTACACCAAAGATATCGTGTGTGATCTTTAGTTCGGTATATACTTTCGAGCAAAGAAACGCCATACAATGACCACTGAAAGCTACAGCCTGTGCTCGAAAAGGAGGCAAATTTTGGTCCGTAATTTGCTGTCTTTATTAAAGAAACCCTAAGCTTTTGTTGAAACACAGAATTTCTCTGGATATTTTCATTGGTAAAAACAGCGACAGTTACCCAATGATTGTCGCAAAATAAGATATGGAAGAGCGCACTCAACACTGCCACGCGCAGAAATATTGGTTACAAAAGTAATGTCTAGTATTTGAGCCATGAACATGTGGCATATGGGCAGCAATTCAACAACTGTAAGCACGTAATAAGGGATCGAACGTTTCTTGAATTTGGTAGACATACAAATTTGACTGGTCGGAGAGAGGCAGGTAAGACAACCTGAAGACGGGGATGGGAAGAATGGGGAGGAAACTATCGCACAATAGGTTATAATAGCCTAATTCATTGCCACAGCATATTTGGCTCAATATGGATACTTAATCTACTTTGAAGTCCTAATTTACAGGTAGATTTTTGAAGGCTTGAATAGTTGGCGAAGCTAAGAAAATGGTTGGTAATGGGCCTAAGGGTGAAATTGCCACTAAGAGACTTTAATTTAAAAGAAGGGGTGATACCCGTATTCTCTGACAAATTAATTCTAGTTATTGGCTAAGTGGATTAGATGCAAAATGTATGACAAAGATTCGCACAGATCATGGACCTTTTTTAGAAATTCCCATTCCTCCGAGTGAATTTATTCCATTTTGGCTGGATGCTTCACTCAAAAAAAAAAAAAAAACAAACAAAAAAAAAAACAAACAAACAAAAAAAAACGTGTTAAGCAATTGCATACTTATTTTGCCCCCACTTTGTAAACATGTTTTTAAAGAGTAAATACGTTTAACGATTGAACATTAAAAGATTAGCAGTTGACCGTGTATTGAAAAATAATGTTTTTGAACTAGAAACGTGTGTGTTAGCATCTAAGCATGCATTTTTCAGTGCAGTCGGAAGGTATTTTTGATGGGGGGGGGCTGACTTGTGCATGTTGATGAGTGATGAGAGATGGAGTGTAGGTACGCTACGCGCCACCATGGGTTGGCGCGTAGCGTATGGAGAAAGTTTTTGAAAAATGCCTCTCAGATTGAAGGATATTGCCCAAAAAGTTAAAATGTTGGTATACTTTTGTTTGACATTTATATAAATTTGCCCAAATGTTGATTCAAATTTCATCTCATTTTGTAGAAAACTGACTAAAATTTCTAAATTGACGTCCCAATTAGTTGGGTTGACAAATTGAACCCATTTCCCCACCTCATTAAATAATCCCTTAGGGTAAGGAGGCAATGCGATTTAATTACAGCCTAGACTATCTACTAAATTTAGGAGACGAATTATCTCCTACATTTTTAGGATACCTTTTGATAAAATTGATAACGAAATCCCCCATTGATTGTTATTTCGAACGATAGCTTTCCACCGCGTAATCGAATATGTATTTACGATGGCAGAGGAATTAGTTATAGACTGTGGAACTATTAATCATATGAATTCAGCGGCGTAACTATGAGCCTGGGGGCACCCAGCTCCTGGACCCAAAGGATGTCCAGGGGCGCCATCAGAGGTTGGCGATTTGGGGGCACGGCACTATAAAGAGATGGTGCTTGAAGTCCACCCTAGATACCTCTGGCCAGATGGTCGGTGAAAACTGTGCATTTTTTAGAAATTTTTGTAAATTTAAGATGGCTTAGATGCAAAATGGTGCTATTTTTGACAAATCTCCGAACTGACCATATATTAGAAAACTTTCACGATTCAGTGAATTCTTATACTTTTTGTTGACTGTAAGGGAAAGCTGAGGTGACTTAGTGGATGGGAAACAATTCCTTTCCTTGAAAACTTCTTGTTTAAGTAAGGTGGCTTAGATGCAAAATGCAGGTATCTTAGGCAAATCTTTCAATCAATTACAAGCACAGAAATTATCATTGTTAGTGATATTTTGGCATGTACTTGTTATAAAAAAATGTGTAACGACAAATGCATACTACGATTGTTACCGCGGTATATGCTACTAATGGCATTATATTGCTCTCAGATTTTCTACTGATGCGGGGTCCCTGAAGGTCGGAGTTGTATATTTTTCGAAAAAGTGTTTTAGTTACAATAGGCTAATGTATTATTTCCCCAGTAATGATGTGTACCTTGGTAAATGCGTGCGAACCTCGCCGAAATTTTGCACTGAAAATCGTTCCATAACAAAACTTGCGGACAAACTTTGCACTGAGTCACTTTTTATTCCCAACAAAATGCATCAGCCAGTTAAATTCTACTACTTTGCTTTCTTTGCAATGCCCTGCTCCTCCATAATGACTCCAATGCACAAGAACAATCGGAGTAGCTGAAGAACCCTCACCTTTGAATAATGCGAATATGATTGAGACGGTGTTGATACTAAACACGGCCACGCGGTGAGGCTGCACGCGCACGGAGCGTACGAAAATTTTATTACTTTGATTACTGATATGTTCAATGAACGCAATGCTCATTTCCATTCCTGAAGCAAGGGATATTGCAGGTGCAATCCCAGTTTCTTAGACCTTGAATTTACCAAGCCTGGCTTTTTTCTGCACATCAATGTGGGGGGGGGGGTTGATCGGGGACCCCGGCTCAGCACGGTCGGAGCCCATAGGAGTTACGCCACTGTAAATAATCAGTAACTGAATATAAAGCACAGCAAAATTTCTCGACTTCATCATGCATTGACCGTTTAGATTTCCAAAAAAGGACGACGAAAGTCAAATTTACTACGCCGTATGACATTGAGTTGCTATTTTCAAATACTTAATACATAAACGATTTTTTCCCCTTTTTGATTGAATGAGGGAAATGGTACGTCATTTGCTTTAATAGTAATACGGATCGACTGAATAATAGATGATATAAATGATATTCTTAATTTTGAATTTTTCAGAGAAATTGGAACTCGACGCATCAATTACTACAGGAGATTATGCACAATATGCGCTGCAATGCAATAGCATATTACAAAGGTTCATCCAACCCCCTCCTCAACCAACCACCCTCTCCGTCGACATCGTTTCCGTAACCCATCACACATATTGGGAATTCGTGTCGCTGCTCCCACCGTCGGGGGCCTTCCCCACCCTCAGTCAAATCCTGAGGCTACCCCTGGCAGTAAAAAGCACCCTAGTTTAGTAATAGAATACATTCGTTATGGCTACTTCTATATTGTTCCACCAATGAGAATTTTATTTCCATTGATATTTCTGATATATTGGTATCACCAAACTTGGTTTGAGTAAATGTTTCGCTTGGAAATGTAGAATTAACAAAAAGTTATTGATGCTCGTTGCATTTAAATCACAATGCACCTACTCTCTGTACAAGTGTTTAGAACGCACGAGTTGACTCGATTGAGGTACCCTTACCATTACCATACAAGTAAAGGATCTGCTGTGTGTATATACGGAGCTGTCTCAGGTGTTCCAAATATGCTAGCAGAGCAAACTTAAGTTTAAAAAGAAATTGGTGGCAATTTTTGTCTTCCATCAAACTTTGAGGTAGGCTTAAAGGGCAAGTCTCGTCATCCCATTCAGTTCAAATTCTCCCAACTGGGTAACTTGTAGCGCCTCTCAAAAGCGTATAATGCTCCTCCTTGTTCAGACACAATCCTGTTTTATTGCCTACCTTATAGGCCATTTCCTGGCGAGCATACAAGACTATAATGTGTGATCCAATCACTTTCTCTGCATTGTGTGGAATGTTAGATACTCTGTTTCCTTTGAATCTTCAAACTTTGCTGCCAAACAAAAAGCAGTCACTTACTGAGAATTTGGATAACCCTACACTAAAAATATACTTTGGGGTGACGAATTTAAGCCTTTAAGTTCACTCTTGATTGCTCATAAGAGCTTGAAAATTTGCGAGTTTACCTTTATAGGCCTAGCTGGGCAAAAAGGCTTGTGACTTGATCTGTGCTGGGACCAAGTGGCTTGTGACTGACATGTTAAAATTTGTGACTTGACTTGTAATGAGTTTTGACCTGACTTGTGACCCGAACTATATGACTCGTGACTTGACTTAGACTTGTAAATATTGACTTGCTACCATCTCTGGCACCTTTACCAAAAATAAACTATACTTTCATTTACCGATTATGTACTTAAGTTAAATGTAACATGTAAATTTCACATTTGACTTGCACCAGGTTTGGTCTGATCTCTTCGGCATTTAACATTTTGGTCTAAATTTCTTTACTCCACCGTACGAGACTTAGCAATTGTAAATACCATTCACTGCATTCATGGGCTTTATTATACAGTCAGGATATGGGACATTTGTCAATTGTCAGCTGCAGTGCGCCGTCGTGGTTACCACCGCAGTCTTGCATCAAGCGCAGTGGTTCCCAACGGGACCGAGCGTTATCACCTCCTGAGACGTTTTTGCAACTCAGGGGGCGATGAGCGCTAAGGGGTGGCAGGGGGCGTTTTGAAAAATGAGATACTACATTTAAAGCTGGGTCTCACCACATTCCAAAAGGTTTCCTCCAGCTAAACATAACATTACCTCCTCAGGTGCACTCAAAGTTTGTTATAATTTTAAGGCCAGATGCTAGGAAATTGCATCTAAATGTGTTTAATTTTAAAAAATTTCTAGAGTGGACTATCATATTTCCATCAGAGACAGTTAAAACTGTAAGTCAAGGGCCCATGGGTAAAAACTATCCAGCAACTCTTTCCTCGAATCTAATTTTTAGTTTCTGTCCTCTGAGACATGGCATACACTAACAGAAGAGACAATCGGTAGATAACTGTAACATAATAGATAACGTTTGCGACGGACTTTGGAGTAAAACATTAAAATGTTTTAACAAATGCAATTTTTCTCGTAGGCCTAGCCAATTTTGTCTTTCTCGTTCTTACTACCTGTAGGATTTGCAGAAGTCTTTAAAAGCCCAAGGCGAACCATGCAATCCTTCTTCTGCCAACCCACAAGAAAATCCCCTTGCAGCATTAAAGAGAATTCACGTTAATAACATTTGAAGGATGGTTTCATGTAATCTCTTAGGTGCGCATTTAAGGTTAGCCTATTAGATAATGGGAAGGTAGACAAAATCTGACTAACAATGTTGCATTCTTCTGAATACCCGTGATCTTTCGGGGCTTTCCCCCTAGTCCTCCACTGGAAGCAATACGGAAGAAGCGAGCATCTGCTCGTACAGACAGTCCGCATTTCCTACAGCACGTAAAACCGAACAAGTTGAGTCAGAAAAGAACACTAGAACCACGATTACTTGAGCCACGGTGCAGTTATAGAGCCAGTTTATCCATTTTATTATT
>WURT03342877.1:0-24102 GCA_009936505.3 Holothuria glaberrima | reverse complement strand
AGATAGAAATATCAGTAACACCAGAACCACCTGTGTTCGAATCTTTTATAATCTGGTAGCAGAGAGAAGTTACTACAATTTAAGTTAGGCCTAGTCTAGCAGGGCATAATTTTGGATTAGCGGCTAGACTAAATAATATTAAGGCTAACTTAGGCTAGGCTACTTGCAATAGGGGGGCCTAATTAGTCTACTGTAGGCCTAGGCCTAAACTAATAAGGCCTAGCCTAGGCAACTGTTATTTTTTTTTTAAACTCAAAAATAGGCGTTACACTACCTACCGTGTTTTGGTAAAGTGCAAACGCTTCAGAGTAACTGTAAATTGATGATGACGACAATCTCCAGACCGGTTTGAACATACCAGTCACGCTTTTTCTGGCGAGGAGAACGCTTTGGCCACTGCTCGTTGATCTTTAGACCTTCGCTGAAATGCCAATAGTTCAATTTGTAGCCTAGGCCAACTGTAGTTCGCTAGGCCGGCTAGTAGAGTACTACAGTACAGTACACGATATCAATATAATACTTCTGTTTGCCCCATGCACCTCTCGCCTGAGGCCTAACTTACTACAATGCGATAACAACAACACGTACGAGTGACCACTGTAGTAGCGCAGACCACGTATGCAACTCACATGTGTACACAGCGGTTGCTTTGTGCTACAAGGCGGTCGCTTAGTATAGGGTCATGGTTTGTAATGTGTGGAATTGATCACATATAGCTGAATTCATACGGCTAGAGAAGTAGGTGGAGACGATGTTCCGTCACTGAGCTGTTCAGTGTGTTCTGTTATAATGACGTCATAATTTAAGGAGCGCTGACTCGGATATCCGAACACTGAGAGGGCTGTTTGACTCGGGTAGTGGTAGCTTATATATTCCCTGGTGAAAATCCGTTGGGCATTATTTCTATATGTTGTAACCATCTCAAGACAAACCTCTTTAAAAATTTGACGATTTTTAAGATTTCTAATTGCTTAGGCTACGCAAAAATTATAATGTGGGGACTGTTGCACGGTGGGTATAAGTTCTCTGTCTTGATTTGAATAAATTACCTCTTGTAATCAAGGGCGTAGGAGGCAGGGGATGGGGACTGGGGCGCCAACCCCCTCCCAAACGAAATTTGTGGGGTGGAAGTATGCTTCAGCCCCCCCCCCCACCCACACACACACACATTCCCAAGGACGAAGGCCCTCATTTGTCTCTTTTATAAGAAATGTCAAAAATTTGTAGTAGTTTACCTTAAAATTTTTCCAAACGATGCACCAAATTGCATCTAAGGACCCTCAAATGTCCAAAAATTTTCTAGAGGGGAGGGAGACTCCCCTTGTACGCTGTATTTTACGGTCATTTTAGTTCTTTGCCAACGGTGCCTTTGGAATTATGGTGTGTGGGTAAATATGTGTGTGTTTGGGACACTTAGCTCGTTAACACAAGCCCTCGAGATAAGAATGTTGATTACCGTCTTTCAGGCTTTCACACTAAATTGGTGTATTGAACTGCATTATTATAATAAAACAATCACCTATCTATAAAGTCACCAGGAAAGTAGGCAAAACCTCGTGACTTGCTAGTGGCGGATGCAGGATTTTAAAAAGAGGGTCCACTGGATGCGGGGAGTTCTGGAGGGGGTTGTCCTTCCTCCCGACGTAAGAACTTTTTGAAATTTTACAAGAAGTTGTGCAATTTGGTGATTCTTACAACGTAAATCACTAGACTTTAAAGTGGCCGTAGTTATGTACCATTTAGAAACAGAATCAGCAACTTTTCAGTTACAGTGTGGCGCCACAAGAATTTGATGAACAGATGAATGGGAGCACCACGGAAGATGATGTCGTAATCATCCCACTCAGATAAACCCAGAAAGTCGGTGCAAGTGTGCATATATATATATGTGTATCTAAGATATTTTGTACCCTCGGGTGGACTTTTTCTTTGTTACCTTATGCAGAGGTGCCATCCCGGGGAGGGGTCTAACAGGAGCGGACCATTTGAGGTAACTTTGTTTGTCAATGGTAGCTTAGATGCAAATGGTCCTGTCAGGCTTTCCCAAAGTTTCAAGCTAATCGTACATTGAAAAAATTCTCATACTTAGTGAATTGCTTTTATCTTTGATGTGTGTAAGGGAAGGTGTGGGTGTCTAAAAGAATGGTTATAACTCTTCCGTCCTCTTGAGAATTTTTTTGTTTATGTAGGGTGGTTCAGTCAGTGCTGAACGGTGCTCTTTTTTGGCAAAGTTTGACCTGATTACCGTTATTTAGTGATATTTTGGCTGTAACATGGCATCCTTCCAGTGCTGTCACCCTAAGAACGGCATAGGGCCTCCTGGAAGGTGTGGGATTATTACAAAGTGAGGAAGCATAGTATGATGCCTTTACATGAGATTTAAATGACACCACGGGAGAGCTAACCAAACACTTTCACCAAAAAATTAGTTTTACTAATTGTAACTGTTTAAACGAGAATCCAAACTATCAGCCTCCGTTGGGGAAAGTACGAGAGAGGAGTAAACGTATAACAAAAGAGGTAGATGTAAATGCACTTAATGACCTTTGAATAAGCTTGTAAAATGAGTAATTTACATAAATCCATGTAGACGTAAATTACGATATGTTACTCACAATGAGATTGCCACGTAATCGCCTCTTGACGGATGCAAGCCGAAAGTAGGACTTGCACCTCTTGTTATTGGGAAATAGTCTTGCTACAACATTTCAATGCATTATCTTCCTAAAAATGTTCATCCGGCATAAAGTGTAAACCGTGTAGTGGCAGCGAAACCGGGTAGGGCTTGGGGGGCTCAGCCCCCAATGAAAAAAGCGGGCGCTAAAGGTATGTTCAGCCCCCCCCCCCAATATTTGCCAAGTGCTTCAAGAAGTGGACCCCGGGGAGAATTTCGAAGTGGATGCTGAACATATTCTTGATCTGTCCAATGCTAAATATACTAATAATTTTAGAGGGAAAGAGGGCCCAGCGTGAAAAACACTGGTGGCGCTAAAACCCCTTCATCATCCCCCAACCCCGTCTCCGTGGTCTCTGAAAAATGGAAGCACTGGTTGAAGCAGTACGTTATATTATTGCGTATCTCGCCCACAATGCATGGCTGGGTTCTACCGATCGTTTTTCGCGAGGTTGAACAGTGCAGGCGACTTAGTCTATACGTTTTGGATTTGAGGCGTCGGAACCGCTACGGCAGGTACGGCATCTGCCGTACCACTTTTCAGCGAATATTTAAAATAATTATAATAATAAAAAATAGAAAGTGAAGATAAAAAACAGTTATTCTCTCATTCTCCGATACCAGCCTATAGTGTTACTATGAGGGCGCCATGTAGTGAGTTACTTCAAAAGTTGACAAATATAGCACCAGAATGCATCTAAGGACACGTAATAATTCAAAAATTTCTCAAGGGGGGAGGTGACACCCCTCCCCATATTAGTCACCCCCAGACCCCAATTTCGGCGGTACCACTTTAAAAATCGTCCCGACGCCTCTGTGCACGACATTTCCTTATACGCTACTGACAGGAAACGGAAACAGATCACATTGGGGATATGTAATTGAGTTTCGTAATGGACAAGTTTAGATGGGGTGATGTACAAATGTAACAGAGATATAGAAGGTGAATATGGCAGCATTGCATTACAGGCAGAATAAATCAAAGAGGATGCGTAATTCATTATGATTCTTGTATCATCTCAACTCATCTGATATATATTTCCATTTTTCATAGATTAATTTTTTTCTCATCAATTGAGAAATTGCAGACATGAAATCCATATATCAAGGCATGGTACATGCAGCTCAGAACACTCCTGAAGTGCCGTTTCCGGCCATCTGGAGGGTTTGTAAAGCCAAAACTTTTCTTGTACGCTCCGCTCGCAACCGATGGTTGCGCTCCGCTTAGATAGTCTTGCTGGCACTCAGCCAGTCAGCCCCCGTCCCAAATATTTTTTCCGTTCCGCCGCGCCTGAAACCGTGGCAACTAAGCGTGCCATGCGCTGAAATTTCGCAAAGGAATTTTTATAAAAACCTGTATCGGTACCTTTAAAAATATATTTGGGATGGATGGCATGACAGCAAAAATAGAAGTGAAGATTAAATCTTGGAAGAGCGCGGTAGTTTTGATAGTTTGCGAACGATAAGTGATAGAAATGTACGGAACGACCTAGTAGATTTTTTCACTGCTAGAAAAGGGGCTCCGAGCCCACTGTACCCCTGTATCCGCCCCTGATTTCTCGTTATACGTTAACTAAAAAGGGTACTTGAACACTGAGGGATATCATACATACTAAGCTTGCTGATGCCATTTAGGCTATTTAGCACATGAACCCTACACTGTTAAAAATTTCTGTAAATTTACAGACATTTTAGGTCTACTTTTGTATTTTGCCTTTTTACAAAAGTATACTGTTATTTAACTAACAATAGATGTGTTATAACGCAATAAATCAGTTAAATAACATAAAGGCTAGGTCTTTTTCAGAAGAAAAAAAAACATTTTCAGTCTTCAAAATGTACAGTTTTGTAAACATATATGCAATTTTACCGCTCCAAGACGCATGGAATATTAACCTTAAATGGGCGGAGATTATTTTTGTCCATATTTTTCTTTTACAATGATTGCTTCCTCATTACTGAATGTTTTTTGTGTTTGCTTTTATCAGGAACTGAGTAATTGATTATTTACTTTGCTTCAAAATGTTTACAACTGATATATTGGTATTGTTTGTGAACAATACATGATTACATTATTCGAATTTTGGTAACGCCCCAATTATATAAAACCCCTTTTCATAAACCTGTAAACACTATTATGATAAACAAAATTGCCCTTTTTGGGCAAGACTTTTGAAAGTGACTAGCAGGCGGAGTCTGTTCAATTCAGCCAGTCTAGAACGGGACTTCGCACGCCGGGTCGTTTGGTTGGTCATGTTGAGTTGAGTTGTCCCTTGGGGACATAGCTCCTTAAGGGCGCAGAACTCCTTGGAGAGTATTGTTTGGTTTTCACACCTTAGTTCTTCGCCAGAGAGTTGAGGGGACTTTTGAAGAAAGCCTATTGGCCCGGGAGTGTATGTTATCATGTAGACCAGTAGACGGAGGCGTGATCACGACGGCGGAGCTCCCAGGCGGAGTCTGTTCTTTTCAGCCAGTCTAGAACGGGACTTCGCACGCCGTATCGTTTGGTTGGTCATGTTGAGTTGAGTTGTCCCTTGACGTAGTTGGTCACATGACTTCTCTTATGGGACGTAATTTTGAATAGTAAAGAAATGGATTTTAATATTAAGATAATTTCCACATAATTGGTCCAGATCCACATGTAATCTCTGTTAATTTTAACATAAGAAATCTTTAAGTTTTACACAAAAATCATTAAATTAAACAGAACATTTTAGTAATTCGGTTTTATAAAAAAGTGTGGAAACTTTTTTACCAGAGAAAATCTGTAAATTAACAGATTTATATTTAACAGTGTATCCGTGCACTGTACAAATTTCTATAAAATTCTGCAGGATTACAGAACAAAAATAAAGAAGTATAAAAGGAATACTGAAAAAGTGCTGTCAGCTTTGGGAAACCATTGACAGCACTTTCAAGTGTCGTAGTTCTATTGTCTTTTCCCAATTTTCAATTGTTTGTTCTGTAGATTACAGAAATCTCTAACAGTGTAGTGTTAAATGTGGATATCGGAGGTCATCTGGGTTCACCTGAGGTGAAACGTTGAAAATATCGATTGTACAACGAAACCTCATGAAAGGTAACCTTGATGGATCCTCACAGATAGCAAGTTCAAGAAACCAATTGTTTCCGTTAAGATTAAAGGTCATTCGAGGTCAACGGATGTCAAACTGTGATAGGGGTAATCTTGAGGGATCTCACTTATTTAGCATGCAGGTATTCCACATTTTGGTCGAGGTGAAAAACATTTGAGGTCAATTGAGGTCAGACGATGAAAAAGAAGTTGTGATACATGTCAAGTTATTTCATTCTGCCACGGCCATGCCACTACTCGGTATCGTCTAGCACCGTCGGGCACCGTTCGACAACGCCGACCTCCCCCGCCTCGCTCAAAAAAAAAAATAAATAAAATAAATAAAAAATAAAAAACTGACAGCATTTTTTTTCCAGTGAGGATTTTGCAAACGCAGTTCGGGTTTTCTCCTCTGATCGACATATTGCTCGCTAAATGTATTCAAAGGTGCATGTTAATAAAAGCACCAGCCTCTTATATCACAAAGATGAAGTTTGCGAGAACAAAAATTTCACTCGCCAAATTGTTGTCACATAATTAAATATAAATCATCCAGTGCTGTCTATAGTATTTACAAATATCGTTTCCAATATATTTAAACGCCACATTTGTGCATCTGCGGCAGAACCCGATGTATGCAATAGCTCACAGTCATACGATAACCTATCACGATCAACAAAACCTCAACTAAATAAGCAAAACCACTTTTCGGCTTTTTTTTTTAATTTTTTATATTTATTTTCCACGACTACGGAATCGTCTGCTGACATCGGTATGCAGGCTATGCATGTTTACATAATTATGTACATGATGACGCGATCTCATGCTTACAGTTAAATCATGCAGTTTACCTGGTAACGATAGTTTTACAAACCGCTCCCAAATAACAAACAAGGCAGCAGGTGCGAGATCCTAACGTTTTTATACATTACTGCGTAGAAAGAAGTGTTATTTGGAAGAAAATATTACAGATGCGCTAATTCTTTAATTCCCATTTAATCGCAAGTGTATAGATCACAACTATTAGTAAATTGGTGTCATTGATGGTGATACTAGCTGGACTTTTCCTAAAGTATTTTGTTCTTACAGTTTGATTTCGACATCGATGGCAACATATCACTCAAGCTGAATATTTTTTTGGGCTTGCATAAAAAATAATGATGGATTGTGTAGGTTGTCGATGCTAATACTTCAGTGGTATGGTTTTGCTTACTAACACAGGTCGACATGTCAGTATGGAGCGTGTAGGTGTATGCCTAGATCGTATCATGTTTTGTCAAACTCCTTGCATCAAAGCAGAGTTAGTCCTCCCTTAAAGAATGGCCGCACGCAAATGAGCAAAACGAAATAATTTGTTGCCACATCATTTGAAAGTTTCCACCAATGAATGTTGTAAATTGTTATTCCCTCTTTGACAGCAACTAAATTGGTACACTCTAATGTGTGTTACCATGGCTCCCAACGATAAACTCATTCCCTACGACTGACAGTGTTATGAAAGTACATAACCCATCTGGGTAGCTACTATCATTCGCATATAGGAAATTAGCCCTTATACCATAAGGGGTGAGTTCTTTTATTTGATAATTTTATCTGTTTTAAATCTAAACTTAAACTTACCTTTTTAAAAATTATTTTATCCATAATGTTCTTTATTTGGAATTTGTTTTTACAAGTTATTGTTTTATTTTTGCCTTTTCATAATTCTTATCAAGTTCTTACCTGAGTTTATTACGTTTTTCTTCAATTTTACTGTATGTTTTGATAATTTTATTGTTTGTTTTTACTCAATTTGATATTTTATGTTGTTGTATGGCGCCTTGAGATGTTTACATGTAATGCGTCTAACAAGAATAAATTTACATAAGCTGTGCCCAACAGTTAGTAGAATGATTCAGCATGCTCTAATCAAGCCGGTAGCCAAGGGGACTTGGGCCCGAGGGGCCCTAGAAATCAAAACTTACCATTGTCTTAGTGAATTTTAGCATATCTCGTCACGCTAAAAATATTTCAGTACCTTGAATGGCTACGGGCCCAGCTCCTTCTGTAGGACCGTCATAACCTCTGAGAGGGGACTGAGAACCTAATAATTTGATTCGTCAGTTTCTGAACATTCATACACAAAAAGCACTTCAAGGAAAAAATAAAAACTGGAACGATTTTAATACATTATATGTTAAGAAAATTAGTTGCATGTGATGACATGCATACGAGCAGGCCCTTGTGCACACTTCAAAGCAATTTCAGGCCAAGCAATTAATTCTATGAATATACAAAGTCTTTTAGGTTTTATCTCTGTACACGCAAGTACGGTTCAAGCTTCGAGCAGATATTTCCGTAGATCACCTTTAAAGGCATAGACGCCCCAAGCAACAGTTTAATCTCACAATATCCTGTTATTTAACTTCAAGTATCTTTTATGATATGTCACAACCATAGAGCAGGGTATAGGAACTCTTTTATATCCTGCTCTGTATGGTCAGAACAAAAATATTGCATGTTCAAAGTAAACCAAGGTGTTACCCCAAGCCTGCGTAAATTTCACAATTCAGTGAAATATTGCCACATGATTCTCAAGAGCCATTCAAGAAATAGGATACCATGCGATGTACACTAATCCAAATTGGGGTGAATGCGATTTCCAAAAGCATATGGTTTCCTGAAAGTAGCCTGCATTCCAAGAGTCTGACCCAAACACAAACTCGCTGACCAGTGCAAGCCTCAAGAAAAAGACATTTATGTAGGCTAGTTATGTTTCTATACAAAAACTACTTTCAATGTGACCGAGAGATCATATTTTGTTTATCCATGTCATAACTCTATAATATGCTATCTAAACCATCCCTTGTTGTAATCGTAACATCATGGCTTCGGGGAAATTTTGCTCTCTAGCCTCTCATCAGGTCCCCAAAATGTTTGTCGTAAAACTTTTAAAAAGTTTAAAGTTTTACTGACGAGACTATCGCATACTACATGTGCACGTTTTTCATTAAACATCAAGGTATAAGAAAGCTTCCTTAGTATTTCATTCTATTTTTTATTTTATTTAAACCTTCTTTCCAGAGTGTGACTCGGTTAACCGAGACCAACCTTCCCCGAGACCCTTAAAAAATTGAAAAATTAAAAATGGAAAAACGAATCAAACAGAACATAAAAAGGAAGAGTATGAAAAAGTAAAAATTGTTAAGAAAAAGAGTACTTTGATCGATCCTGAACGGTTCTACCCATGATATGCAAGGCATGCCTGGACAAAAGGAGTGGACTAATCTTCAAAAGGCCTTGTCATGGAACAAGGGGCCAGAGCACATAAACATTGTCAGAATTGTCTTCTGTGATGTAATTTAGGTTTTGAAAGTGAAATTACTCTTATGCTACCATATATGGTGTCTTGACATGTGCAAACAGTACACACAAAAGGAAAGAGAAAAAAACCGACCGACTCAATCTTTTGAAGGATAATATAAAATGAGGACAAATAAACATTTTTTGCCTGAAATTTACAAACGTAGTATTCCTCAGTCTGATTGGCTTATCTGATTTTCTTGTTTTTAATTGTTTAATTCTTGTTTAATTTTCACTGATGTGCGGGGTCGGTGGAAAGTGGCCGAAACTGCCCGTACCCGAATTATGATTTCTTTGGGAGAACGCGTGGTAGGACCGGGCTTTAAAACTGACTCGACGAACTACTTCTTGATCCTTCCATTTCAGGACCACCAAAATGAAGAGCAAGGGTCAAAACTGGAAGGTCGAGTTGAAGTAGGGAGTTGCTACCTTTCTGGCTGAAGTAACCATAAGAACAATTTTATTCTTTTCTGGCTACGTGGAGTAAAACCAGTAGAAGGCAGTGGCTACCGGGTAATAGTTCAAAAGATATTGAACACTGGAATCATGTAAAGCAACTCGTTTTACACTTTTATACGCCATGAATTAGGATTTTTAAGCAGCGGCGTGACTTCAGTTTTCACAAACACCAAGTGTAGCGACCTACGAGACAGTATATCACTCTTTATCTTCCCTTCATGCGGGAGGCTTGGGTACCCCACCCCCCCTCCCCCACTGTATGCGCCTGTTACTAAAGACATAATTAAATGTGAACAGTTATGAACGAATAATTTATGGAACATTTCTGTCGTAAGTTTACTTGATCGGTCATCGTATAATCGGCAGTGACGCCCTCACCCTCCCAAGATGTGTAGACATTATGGCTGTCACGATACTGCACAAAGACATCGCTATTATCGATGCCGGAAGTATTGCCATACATCCAAGTATCTCAATATTACCCAAAGAAAATTCAGGACCTGTAAATGCATTCAATTTAGACACTTAACACATTACAAACAGTCTTAATTGCTCGATTATTTTTTGTAACTATGCCGTTTATTTAGCTAACAGGATGAAAACAAGGAAAACTGCCATAAATGTTAAGTTAAAAAACACAATGCAGCTGTTTGTTTCTACTTTCTTCCCTCTCTCTCTTTTTTGATATCGCGATACTTAAAGAATGTCCGGTATCGTACGTGGAAAACTAGTATTGCGATTGTCAGGATTATCGATGAATCGTGAGAAGCCCTAGTAGACATAGGCTATCATTCGATGACGAGACTTCAATCAACTTAAATGCGTTCGTATTGATGAGCTACCATATACCAAACGGAAGCATTCCTCCAGACAAAACGAACCTTCTTAGCTCCTAACCGTTACAATTTCCATTTTACGGGAGATTCCTTTGTTACTCCCGTTCTTACTTCTGACATTCCGGTACTGAACATTCACCTCACTAAATTCAGCAGTTCAATTGGCATAAATCTTACTCCGTTACGTTTTCTTGTTATGTTATGACCTATTCCGTTCACTGGAATATCCTGTTCAACGAAATTTCCTTGTTTCTAGACTTAATCGTTATTAAGTAATCATTTGCTAAACAGTTTTTACATTAAGGATGAAAGCACTTCTGCCTAAAACGTGCCTTTTCGCAATTTAGACCACACTGACCGCACGGAATTGTGGGATGCATGGAAGATAAACGGACCGCTATCAGTATGTAATCTGAGGTACGGAAATATACCAAGTTTGTGAAAGATTATAACTTAATTTATTCATTTTCATTTCATTTGGTTACTTATTTCTTCCGTACAACAGATTTCAAAAATGCAATATGGACAGGACACTTAAAAAACAAGTTTATCCAGCTTGTGCCGCCCAGAACTTAAAAGAGTCCCCCACAACTTGACTGAATAAACAGAAGACCAAAGAGACGGCGTACATTCTGTGAGTTGCACAAAACCACAGACAAGAACCCTTCCTATACTTCGGTTCGTTTCTTACACAAAATAAACTCATTTTTTGCGTGTTTTGTACCTTTTGGCAGTACCATATAGTCCCAGATTTGCAGCATATGTGCAATTGATACACGCTTGGCCTACTGTATCTTTCGTACATATATATGTGCGCTACCTTTTATATAATTGAGGGCGTTTTCTTAAATCAGAAACAGACAAATCGATTTTTCCCCGAATGCCGGACTTTTTGCACAGTCTACAAAATTTTTGCACACTTCATGCATGTACATCATACTTTCGACAAACTCCTTTCTTAGTGGAATCCGCATAATGCAGGCTCAATTTATCTGCCCCGCTAATTTAAACCGACCTATCACACCTCGTGTTTAGGCTTACTTGGGCGCAAGTACACTAGTCAAACTTTACTTCACATAGGCCTATCATTTCATTTTAGTTCTGAGATGAGCCTATTAAATATTATATATATATATATATATATATATATTATTATTATTATTATTATTATTATTAAACAGTGGCGTACGCAGGGGGTCATTAGGTTATGGCCCCTCCCCTCACGGATGCCATTTTTTTTTTTTTTAGATCCTAAAAATAAGTAATTTTGTAACACAAATTTTACTTCATAAGGTAGTATATGTGCACCAGATTGCATGTAAGGACACCTAATTTTTCAAAAATTTTCAGAGGGAAGGGTTGTCTCCCTATGGCCCCCTCACTCATGCCAATTTTCTTTTTTAGTTCCTAAAAATACGCAAATTTTGTAACACAAATTTTACTTAAAAAGGCAGCATATGTGGCACCAGATTGCATGTAAAGACGCCCAATTTTTTTTTCAAAAATTCTCCCCTTAATCCCCTCCTCAGGCCGGCGATCACTCAACATACTGCATGCCCCCCTCCTCTTAAGAGAAATCCTGCGTATGTCACTGTTATTATTTCATTTTTTCCATCCTTTTTTATTTTCATACTTTACTTTTCATTTTCATACTTTCCCTATTCATCTGTCGACTGACTGAATAGGCCTACTGAAATTTCAATGAATGCCATGCTACATCCCCTATGTTTCATACATGCATTGTTCTTTATTTAATGGCCAGGTAACATTTTTTCGTTCTTTTCGTTGGGGACCGCTTATCAAATCTTAAACCAGGGAGTTGCTATTTGACAAATAGCAAGTCCCTGCTTTAACTATCCTGTTTCCAAGGAAAGTGAGAGTCATAATTCAGGAAAATTTAGGACAGTTAGTTCGTCGGAGCGACGGTAGTCGGAAAATCTGAAATACCAGTTGGAATTTCTGATTCCTCGGTCTAGCATATTTTTCCGACTGAACCTATGTCAACTTTGCATCTATTTTCCAACTAGAACAAGTGAGAATAATACCAAACATTATTTTCTTCCCGTATAATCGAATTAAAACTGTCCTTTGTCATCTTAGTTAATGAAAAATTTCGGCGCGCTTCGCGCGCATGCGTCACGCTTCATCTCATTACCCTTATTAAGGTAATAATACATGGAACTATACCGATCACAACACTTTCCGAAAAACAGAGATAAGTCTCCAAACATCTGTAGGGCCGCGCATCAATATGGGACCTTTTAATCTAATTTGTAGCACACTGTGGAAGGTTGAAAGTATATTTGACGCTATACATTTTTCAAAAAAGAAAAACACAATATTGCCGGGCGCTTCGCGCGCAGCCATTATCGGTATAGATGGTGATTGTTAATACACTTACGACCAAAAAGCATTCTGAAATGCCCTTAAGTTTAGTCCTCATTCCTTTTACTATACCTATCAGACTGGAAGCCATTCGTCTGGAGTTTTCGTTCAAAATTAGCAAAAATCCGATAGATGTAAAGTGCTTGGCGTCATACTCCATATTATCATTTAGATGACAGGTAAGAATTATGTCTTTGCCCAATTTGATATAATTGTTCTAGAGCTTCCAGGTATCTGCCAGCCTTAGATACCCTTTTATGGTGCACAGTGAAGGAAAGGAAACTCTTCGTAACAGTCCAAGAATGTTTCTGTCGACTCCACGC
Source organism: Holothuria glaberrima (assembly GCA_009936505.3). Classification (NCBI taxonomy): domain Eukaryota; kingdom Metazoa; phylum Echinodermata; class Holothuroidea; order Aspidochirotida; family Holothuriidae; genus Holothuria; species Holothuria glaberrima. The sequence goes on along the minus strand of WURT03342877.1, from coordinate 11,010 downwards.
ACGTATTTTTGCGAAAAAAAATTGTTCAAATAAAAGACAGTAAAGAAGCCAAAAAAGGGGGATCTTCAGGGAGTTTATTGACATCGTATTTTTCTCTAAGACAACTTACTCTCTTCTTTCACTTAACCAGAAATTAGAATTCGCTATAAATTATCGGCATTTCTCAGCCATATATGAGGAGCCAGTCGGAATTTGGGACCTTTACACCCCACCCCATATAAACATATGACCCTAGCCACGGCCCTGACTGATGCTCACCGAAGTAATCTTCAGTCCTGTGCGAAACGCGTGTAACAATAGGATAACATGCTATGGCTTGTTACTTAACAAGGTCACAAAAGAACATTTAAATTCAAATCGTTGGGTCTCCTATAAAAAACTTCACTTAAAATCTTCACTTAATAGTTGCGAAATTATTCTTTGCCGGGTAATATCCTCCCACATCTCGCAGGAATTTTTCAGCAAATCCAAGAGACTAAACCTTTAGCAACGATTTAATTTATCCCGAGTATGTCTGCGAACACATCACTGGGCATTTGGTGAGTCCCCCCCCCCTTTTTTTAAGGGTTAAGATATGCTCCTTGAGTCCTTGTGTCCAGGCGTAGTGAAGGTGTAATCTTTGGGGAAGGTGTTGATCCCTTTTACTACCTTTCTTCCCTTTTCCTTTCCCCCTTTCTCCCTTCTTTTCCTCCTCTCCTTTTTCTCTTCTTTTTCTTTCCCTCTCCCCTTTTTGCCGACAGACCGAAAATTTGCCGACTGCGACCAAATATTGGGGGTGTGACACCCCCCCCCACACCCTGCTCGCTACGGCCCTGCTGTGTCCCACGCTTCTGATCACCTGCCAAGTTGCGAACCTTCTCGTTATTCATTTATCCTCGAATTCCTCATCTAGCAGTCTAGCAGCAGAAGAAGCAACAGTAGTCTAGTTCTCCGAGATTTTCCTGCAATTTAATTATGTTTATGTACCCGCCGTATCAGTTTTGTGTGAGTCTGGTCGGTTCAATATGCGGCTAGAATGCAACCCGACTCAGACACGACGCGACTGTTTAAAACTTGCGACGAGTAGTCGTAAATGAGTTTTGTCGCGTCGCAGTCGGGTCGGGCAGTGTGCGGCAGCCTGCAATCATATTGCATATTCTCACCACCTTTATTAATCTACGGAGTTCTTAAATTTCTCAATTTATTCACCCCATTGTTAAACGTAATCTTTTGAAGTTCTGTCATCTGTTCCGACAAACAAGAGCCCAAAACTTTGCTCGTTTAAGAAGAACGACGGTTATCCAAGTTCACTCATCAAAAAGTTTAAATGACTTTTGCAAAAGACAAAGCACAGTCGATTAATTTGCAGTGCATTCCATAGTAAAAGGTGTGCAGTCTACAATTTCCTCAACAGCTACAAAACGTCCCCCGAATAAAGGACAATTTACATTCATTTCCAACGATGCCGCTAATTCTCTTTGACAATATTTTTTGACTCTTTAAACTACAACTTACAAGAGACGTAAAACAATCAAATTTACTACTTTTCCGGATCCTTTCTGATAACAAAACTTAGGTTAACATGTAGATTTACCATTACTAAGTTTTATAAAATGGACTGCATATGTGCACACGAGTGCAGTGCACATTCTTGATACTTGCTTTAGTTCTTACGGCGAAACGGGTCCGTAGCCACGGGGGGGGGGCATTTCGGGGCAATGCCCGCAAAAATATTTCTGCCCCCTCCCCAGATGAAAATTGAAACTGCATAAAAATTAATGTGGTGGAATCTTTTATGCCCCCCAATCACAACCCCCCCCCCCCAAAAAAAAAACTGTAAAGCTGGCTACGGGCCCCCGGCGAAAACACCATACACCAGTTAATTGGTAGGGAAAAATCTTGCCTATAACTGTCTCTTATCCTTTGGTAATCTGAGATTATAGCCCTTTGTAGCAGCTAATGAGCCTTTTGAGCTTTGGAATGTCGGAACGGATGGTAACTTCCAAAGGCAATAAGCTGCTTTCACTCCATTCGTTATAGCTCCCATGCATGCTCATAGTATCTCAACTTCTGCATGACACCTTAAAAGCTCCGTAATGATCAACGCTATATGTGGTGAAAATCGGCTTGAAGCAAGTTGAATTTGCTGTGAATATTTGAAGTGCACAGCTTTCGCTGAGTTTACGTCGTGTTACGGAGAGAAATTGCGAAACAAACGCTGGTCGCCAATAGTGGCTGAATCCTTTAGCTGGTGTTATCTTCTGGAATAGAAAAAGTCTTACCTCTCCTTCAAACGCGAGGCACTGGAAAATCCAAAAAAAGTCTCTCCGTTAGCTTGGATACGTGACGCTAGTGGTACGGTAGAAAGCGAAGACCCCAGCCTATGCTGCATGATTGATATGACACTAACTTACAGATTGAGCCCCGAAGTGTGTGAAGTCGTCTTGCCAAGTTCTTGATCCTAAGCTTCACACAACCACAGAGAAAACGGTTTTAATCAAATGGGAGTTAATATTTCAGTGAAGTATTTAAAGTATAACGTCTGATACACATGACATATTTTTTGTACAATGAATCATGATTAGCTAGAGTCTGGGAATAGTGTAACAGAGTGAACAAAGATTTTACAGCAGACAAAATGCAGGTGTTCCGACTTGGCTGGTTCCCCAAGTATTGGATAGTATTGTTATGCATGGCATGCGTCGTTCATATAACAACAGGTGAGCTAGGGCCTAGGCCCAAAGAGTTATTCAAAATGAAATGTGTGTTGGTGTGTGTGTTGTGTTCACCTACAGGCAGCCCAAATGTTGTATGGTAAACAACCTTCATAGCCAAGACCTAGCCTACATAAAAAAGACAAGCTATCGGATCACACTTAGGCCTAACCAGTAAGGCCAAGGGCTATCGAACAGTGCACTGCTGTATGTGTGTTTTCGTTTCACTCCTCAAACACAGCCCTTGTGCACAGTGTACAAATTTGTCATATCCCCGGCCTTGCGTCCAGGGACCTCCTATGCACTCAAATACTGTAGGCTAATATTTATTATTGTCCCCCAAACTTTGCCCATCAACTCTCAATTTACATATTACACATGCAGGTGAGTAGGCAACTCTTAAATCTTACCCTGGCAAATTTTTTTAAAAATGTGATTTGAAGGTAAAGGTTGTGTATTGTGGTTAATGCAGTTTTGTTTTTCCCCAAGGCCATTTCCAAGACACAATTCCCTCATCCCAAACTACCCATACTGCCCCAGGGTACATACAGAGTGTATAGGCCTATTCCTACCAACAATGGTGGAATGGGGAATTTGGGAAGCACCCTAATTCTTGCAATAAGTTCAGACTCTCCACCAAAATCAGTTGGATTCTTTCTCTTTGTATGATGCATCTACATTATTCCAGTAAAATATACGTAGTGCTTTAACTGTTTAAGCCAGGTTTAGTGTTTTTAGGCTGATTCATATAGGCCTACAGTAGTTCTGCCTGTCATCAAACTCAGTGACATCTGGCCATCATATTTTTGAGGAAGCGATTTAATTATGTGCAGTCAATGGGGTCCAAGTCACTTGATTTGAGGCCAAAAAATCAGGCATTGTAAAGTGTCAATGGCAAAGCATACAGTAAATAGGGGTATAGGCTATATTGTGTGTCAATCACGTAACACACATTTTGAAGGTAAAATGTTAAAAGCATGAAGAGAGACAAATGAAACTAACCAGTAATATATTTTTTTATGTGCCTTCCTCCTTCTGCTATGAAAATGAGTTTTGAACTGAAGGTGGCAGTGCACAACTCCACACAATGTTTATGACAGAACCTTGAGTTAATCTCCACAGAAAAAGAGCAGTTGAAATACCGTCTATTACTGACTTCAAGAATAGTTAGGCCTATGAACATTACCAAACAAAGGAAATGCCATTTTTATCAAAGTTTTGAATGAAAGTTTCACCCAGGATATTCTTATCACCATTGGTAACATTTGCAAATTTCTAGTATTTTAGGCCTAATGCCAAAACTTGAAAACTTGGTTGTGATCAAATTTTTCCTTTGAAAATGAAATTTATTCTCTAAAATACCTCTTTTTGATGTTTTTGAAGAGTATGTAATTTACAGTAGACTACTGTACTGTAGGTTGCGCTTTCATTTGAATCACATTGCGGCCACTGTAGGCCTACACCCAATATTAGGAATATTAAGAAGGTAGTGGTTGGCTCAAGAGAGTGATTAACTCCACATACTGTACAGTATCCCTACAGTACTTAAAGGTACTGATATCATGTAGGCGACAAAGAAAATGACCAAGATGGAAGGTCTGCAGGGGCTCTCTGCCGTGAAAATTTTGCCACAAACTACATTTAAACATCATTGGATGGGATTTCCCAAGCATTTTAATGGCATTGTAAATTACTGTGCATTTTCAGGTGACTACTTTGCACTTTTGAAAGTTACAGTAAGCTACCCAGAATTTACTGTATGATCAAGTACCAGTTAAAATAAACAAGAGTAGGAAATACTGTAAACACGAGTCTGCCGGTCAGATTGGATTTAGGTACTCAATTGACAATCCCAGTTAAGATTTCCCCCCCTTTTCCCCTTTCTTGTGAAGACCCCAGGGTACTGCAATTGCCCTGGCAGTCCACATGGATGCAGTTTAGCATTAATCACAGATCTATATTGAAGCATCACTACTGTACACTGTTGGTAATTAGAGAGAATATATACCGCTTTTAGAAATCTTTTGGCTAAAAATACTGCCTGAGGTTGCCAGAAATGATCCTTCCCACTGCTGTGCTGATAATCGACATTTGAGAAAATTTTGTTTAAAGGGAAATATTGTGTTTGTGAGGATTTTTATTTAACCTATCCTCTTTTACATACGATTGGATCCCGTTCAATGAAAGAGAGGTAACTGGGAAAAAAATTCTACCCAGTGAGCACTAATTAACAAGTAATTAACCTTTCTGTGACAACTGACAAATTTGCTAACCCAAACAGTTATGCATGCAAAACCACACCTTCATGACCCCTGATTTGAGATCCTCCATTCAAATCCTTTAATTATTACGATATGTCAGACAATAACAGATGCCTTCTACAGTATGAACAATATGTTCATAAATTACGAACTACTGAGAATTATTACTACACTGTCTGAACTGAACTACTGTACAGTAAGTATACTAAGGGGCTTCTTCAACCATCTCCATGGTATACAATTCTCAAAGTTATAGTTACTGTAATTTGAATTGTAGCCTTTGGCCCTTAGCAAGTTGCTTCGCTTTCGAAACAGTAAGACTTGAAAGAGATTCTTTGGTGCTACTATCGGTTAAGGCCCTAGTATAGGAAACAAAAAATTTACGAACCTGTGTTGCTATGTCACAAAAACAGTATGTTCAGTCTTCAGTACATAAAGTAAAACCGTTCTGTGAATATTGCTCACTGTGTGAGAGGTGAACCAGGAAGATGGTACTGCATCTCCCTGGGTGAACTGCAATATCCCACAGTAGTACAGCACAGGCCATATGGAAACTGCTGTGGTAGCTGGTCGTGAGCAGGGAGTATGAAGCACAGGATTGGCAAGGTCAACACGTATTGCGTAATGAGTGGAAATATGACCCCATGCATGTAACTGCTCTTGCAAATGAATATGCAGCAATACAGAACTTTTCAGTGTAGGTGAGGCTTATCATTCGATAATGAGCCGGTTCGGTGAGGAAATTGTTGCTTCTTTTTCTCCATATTTCGTGAGATTAGTGTTGATCTGTTGCAAGTTATTTGTGATTCATGTTTGGAGAGGGGAAGAGACCACAATGAGATTACATTGGTGTAATTTTATGATATCTTTTCAAATGCATATTTCCCATTAAAAATTACACCTCTAAAATACAATGGTTAAAAGGTATTGTAATGGAAAACAACATCAGTAATAGCAAATATACAGTAGTAAAAGTAAGTTTAAAAGCTTAAAAGGATCCCAGTAATATGCTTGAATCCATCAGGGAAAATGGGAGGCATTTTCCCCTTAACTTTATGCAGGGCTGAAATTTAACACTCTTGCCATGGTCTCAGATGAATTTAAAAATTGCATTGGAAAACCTCTTTCTCTCTTTGAACTTGGCAGAAGGACAAGTAGATTGTATTTGTATATTATTGAACAGTTAAACAGTTTCCTACATCAGAAAAAAAATTTAGTATAATCTCCTGGGAAGTGGTATTGTGACAATGGGACAGACTTGTCATTCATCATTGAAACAAAAATAAAAAGATCATTGGGAAGCATACAGAATTTAAAATGAACGTTTAGTGTGGCAACAACATGTAATGCAATTGTTCATGTTTTGTTTGTCAGTTTCATGTACAAGCCAAAAAATGTTTTGGAAAACCACTAGGAAAGAAGCAGATCCCCAAAAATAACACTGCCAGGGCTGGAAAACATGGTTTTTTTTTCATGGAAGAGAGTAAAATTGTCCAAAAGTACCATACTGTAATCAGGGTTTTGCGATCTTGTGCGTCTTCGCGTCATGAACCCCATTCCTTCACAGTTGGATGCGTAAATAAATTCCTTAGCTTCGTATTCGGGACCAATGGGAAAATCTCAGATCCACAAGGATCTCTGCTCTCAGTGCCTCTCACTCCCTTCCTCTGCATTGTGACACCGACAATTCAAGCCAGAATAAAAAAATATTAGTGTAGTACAAAACCATTGTGGAGGGGTACTGTTTAATTGCATTACTATGTGTATTATGCATTTGTTTTATTATATTAAATTCAAAAATTGGGTTGGACCCTTCAAAATTGTCATTGGACCTCAAAGACACACTTTTCCAGCAATCTAAAGTAGTGGGTCCAGTATCAACATTTGGACCCTTCAAATTTGGAGGTAACTGCTAACCCTGACAGTAATTCAGTATTTTCATGTAAAAAAATGAAAATTTCTTTCCATATATATACCAAATTTCCCTCCATGTACCAAAATTTCCCTGGAACGAGCAGCCCAGCTTCCCAACTTTTTCTGCCCATAACCACTGTTTTTTTCCCATCTTGTGAAGACTACAGTACCTATTTAGAAGACAAATACCTTGATTTTCAAGGATTATGTTTTTTAAATTGCAAATCTTCACAACAAACTCTAATCAGACTTTTCACTTGATATTGGGGTAAAATATTTTACTTAATATAGGGCCTCATTAGTATGCTGAAGATGTCTGTATTCATACTCTTGAGAAAATGTATGAGTGCAAAGCTCAGTACAATTCTTGAGTTCTAGTAAATGAACTTGATTTCCAGATATGCGGAGAACCAGTTGCAAGTCCTGTATGAGTACAAGGGCACTCTTAAGATACCTTGGTCGAGAACAAGTATGGGGTGTGGGGGATATCTGAGTAGAGTACAGTGTGTGCACTGGGGTAGTTGCAGAGTATCATAGGATTAAAACCTTGAGCAGATTTTACAGCTTTTTCCTTGAAGTCCTGCACACAGCAAAAATATGCGATAGTAGGCCTGCATTAATCATAATCAGTCATTCTAACCTTAAAAGCTCCATTCCTACAGTATTTTGTTAAAATTCTGGCTTCTGTAGTGTATGAACAATTTTATAGTAGTGGACATGTGGTCTGCCTTCTATAAATTTTTGTCATAAGTCCAGGAAAGAACCTAATAATTTGGGTACCCTACATTTCTTCTACACAGAAATTGGAGATGTATGCACACTTTGCTGTGTGCTATGCACAGCAGAACAAATGAAGTTGAACCAGTCATTATGTCAGTACAGTATACTGAATTCCATCAAATGATGTGACTGTTATAATACAGTAACCTTGACAAACTGATTCTCTTGTCTTGGCCATTAACAGTTATCAGTCAATAGGCTGTAAGCCAAAGTAATCATCTTGGGTGTGGTTCAGTCTTTTATGTATGAGACTCCTATAGGCAAGCATGCCTCATTGAGAAAACTGTGTCAAGTTTCTGTTGTATAAAAAAAAATCAATATTCTAGAGCAATTGTTTCCACACTATACATAAGGGAGTTGGTTATGTATGTGCTGAATCATGTAACCATCATTTTCAAGGATCTAAAATGCAGAGCCATTTAACCTGTCTTGTCAGCCTATTTTGGAACAAAAATAGTGTTATTGGGAAAGCATGTATGATCTTTGTTACAGTATAATGTTACAATTTCAAAAATATACTGTACCTTTATTCCAAGGAAGGGCATTACAGTACTACAATAGAATATTGTTTGGTGTGATGTCGACATTTTACTAGGCCCATGATACTCTAGGAAGGGTCAATGCTTACTTATTTTTGCTTTGATTTTCTTCTCCTTTTGTAGTAAATAATAGAAGCTATAAAAGCCTTTGTAATAGTTGCACTGCAACATTTCTGTATATTACATTTACAGAACTCTACTTGTATCCTGCACAGTCATATAGAAAAATATTTCACAAGGGTGTCCTGAGAATGGTGTTTGCCCTCAAATTTTCCCTTATTGGCCAAACAACCACTGTGTGGATTTTGCCCTGTAAAACCACTTTTTTGGCCCAGAAATAAAAAGATATATATCCTACCTAGGGGAACTGAGAAGCTGTTGCTCCCAGCTCCCTCTCCACCCCCAGCCCCATATGCCTATGTTATCAAATATTTCAAAGTTCAGTTGGTACAATACTTTTGCACTTTCATAGACAAAGCAGATCAGACTCAAGTATACTTTTTGCAGGATGTCCAGCAAGTAACCCTTACCCTACCCTCTTTTACCTCAATGTTATCTCAGGTTGTTGATTTTTAATACTCTATGGGTGCACAGCCAACTGTGGGGTCAGTGGTAGCCATCTGGCCCTTTGTGGCCTGGGAGAATGGAAGGGCCCTAAGTTCTTTTCATAAATACAAAATAGCACTGTAGGTACACTGTATGGGTGCTAGAGAGCACGGGCGGTGATTCGTCTCTGAAAGTGGGGGGGATATATTGTCAGTGACACTATCTAAGCGGAGCGCCACCATCAGTTGGTGCAGAGTGTTCAAAGAAAATTTTGGTCAAAAATACCCCCAAATCACCGGAAATGGCCCTTTCCAGGCTTTGCAACGTGACACTATGACAACAAGTATTTCCTAAAAAATAAGCGAATTGTAAAAAAGTCTAGAAGAAGGTTACAGTAAGTGTTCTGATTTCCGGATCTAGTCAGTGGTATACTATCTGAGTGGAGCGCCACGACGGTTGGCGCGAAGCGTAGAAAATTTTGGCCAAAATACCCCCAGATCACTGGAAATGGCCCTTTTCAGGCTGTCAGAAGTATTTTGTAAAAAGGCCTATTGTAAAAAGCCTATAAAAAGGTTAAGTGTTCTGATTTCTGTAAACAGTCAATGGCACTATCAAAGCAGAGCGCCACGATCAGTTGGCGCGGAGTGTAGAAAATTTTGCCAAAAATACCCCCAGATCACAGGAAATGGCCCTTTTCAGGTTTTGCAAGATGATACTATGACTGTCAGAAGTATTTCCTTAAAAATAACTAGGCCTATTTTAAAAAGTCTAGAAAAAGGAAAAGTTTTCTAATTTCTGGATCTGCCTGGTTGATTTTATGGGGAGGGGGGAGGGGGGATATAGTGTACAGTATCCCCCCATCCAGTTTCATGAGGGGGATATATCCTACCCCCAGGATCGCTGCCCGTGCTAGGGAGGCACATGTTCAGGAGAGAGGGTTTTTGAAACAAAGTGAGTCCCCTGGAGTCACTGCAATTGTTCTTCATTAATGCCAATGAAAGGGCTGAAATTGTCATTGCTTGGAACCAGGAAAATGGCATAGAAGCTTGATTTCGAATTTTCCAGGCCACACATGGTCAGGGGTGGATTTATGCACCCCTTATCATCATACTGTTACAGTACTTCACACATGGTAAAAATAGAACGAATAGTTTGCATCTTGGGTACAACCTCTGCAATCTGGTGTTTGGATTGCCAGTTTGGATTGCCAGCCTCAACCATGGTAGGTCTAAGGTTCATCACCTTTGGTGTATGTTGAAGGGTGCCCTGGGACAGCCATTTAGGTTGGAAAAATTGCTGGATCTGCCATTGTCTGCTGAATATGCAACTCTTGTACTTGTACAGCGGTCCCTAGGTGTGGGCTTTCCCCACAAATTACCTTTCCCATTTCCAAATTGCCCCTCTTTTTTCCAAACACTGCACCTACAGTACCTCTGCTAGGTACTGCATTTATTACTATGTGTAAATCCCAGCGAAAGAGGCTCTGGTCCAAAACACTTGACAGCCCTGGTACTTACTATGTGCCTGTTCTGTACACTTATGTTTTTCTCACTTAATTTCTGTAGCTTGTAAATACAGGATCTCATAGAGAGGAATAATAGATACATTTCAGACAATGTCATTTGTGGGTGTGTCTCCTAAAGCAAATTTACCATATCTTTTTTGATGTAGGTGAAGGTCATCCAGAATTACCCAGAAGTCAAATTCTAAAAAGTTTGTCAATTTTACCTCAAGATAGTCTTGGATAGTTTTCATATAGTTTGGATGTGTCATCTTCAGTTGATGGACCCATTCAGTCTATTACGAATGAAAGTCAACTGTGGAGACTGTGGTTATCGTGAGGTCACACTCAAAGCAACTTCAGGGTTTCCCCTGGGTTTTAGAGTGTGCGAGCTGGCATTAGTCCATTCGTGTAATACTGTATGGTGCCAGCTTTGACACCACAGTGAGGGAAAAATTATACTGTATAGGTAGTACAGTATAGGTGGAAATTATGGCAGATTTGTGTAACGTGGTGTCCAAAAACTGTGAGGTGGCCACCTCACAAAATGAATGACAGGGGAAACCCTAAACTTTTTTTCTTCACAAGATCAATACACTGTACTTGTACGTGTACAGTATGTATCACGATGGGTTTAAGCATTGACACTTGTCATACAGTATGTGTAGTATCTAGAGGCTGTGTCTTATTGAGTAAATAACCGCGTGTTTGGTCTAGTGGTTAGAGCATCCGACTCTCACGCGGGAGGCCCGGGTTCGATTCCCAGGTCAAGTCAT
>WURT03342657.1:0-24103 GCA_009936505.3 Holothuria glaberrima | reverse complement strand
GATCCCCACTGCTGTACAAAACGCAGGGCATATTAAAAGGGTGCAAAGTTACGCAAACATGGGAGTTTAACTGAGGTGAAATTACGACATCATCGGTGGTTCACACCCCCTCATCTCCAAAGTCTGGCGGCGCCACTGATAATTAATAATAAATAAGGAGAAAATTTTATGCCCCCTCACAACACTTCCCCCCCCCCCTAAAAATGTAAAGATATCTACTGGCCCGACTGAGTTAGACTACTACGAAAACCATTAAACTCCGATGAGTCAGGGTAAAGGCTATCTTCAATACGGTAAAAGATATTGAATCTTTCATGATGGGGGGGGGGGGAATGTTTTCCTTTAACTGTCATATAATATATATATATATATATAGATTCTGATAACGATAAAAACTTAAGGGTAGTTTTCTTCATTACTCGTGCACAAAATCTTTGCCTATTTAGCACATGTGAGATTTTCCTGATTTGGCCCACCTTTCGCATCTGGATATATACCGAGTGTACCGGTGGAGCCGGTATTTCGCAGCGGTATACCGTTATTTGTTTTTCGTGAAACCGTTGCACCCTTCTTGGTTATCTGATCAAAGTTTGTCAGTTTTAATACCTTGATAGTTAAAATACTTTACTTAAAATAAATATCTTCGATCACTAAGGCCCTTTTGTTTTCTTCTTATTCCTCTACAGAATGGTGTTCCTCAAAAGGTCTGACTAAAGAGTTTTGGAAGTTAACAATTGTGGAACTGCCAAATCTTTTGCTCCAGTTCAATGCTTAAGTAGAAAAGAGGGCAGGAAGATGAATTCGAAGATGTATAAAATCTAAGTATGAGGTACCTCAACTTGAACTATCATGTTACGAGCAGTTTACAACGTTTGCGTATTTTGATAGCAATTTGCCGATGACCCTAGATGACTTTTGAACCCTACCAAAGTCGATAGAGTACTGCACTGTACTATACTGTACTGATGCGAGCACTGACATATGTGTAATACTAAAGGCCTCGCCACGATTCTGTGCACTTACCCATAACAACTAACGTTTAAAACAGTAGCATTGAGATACAAAACGAGAAGGTATCGATAGAACACACGACAACCGGATGTCATGACCCTGTTGCTAAGGGTCACAGGTCATGACATCCAACTGCCAAAGAGTGGCGCTGTTTCATAAAAATTACTCATTAAAACAAAGTACATACAATGCAGATGGAACAGTTACAACGAAATTACAGTTTGAACAACTGACACTTTAAGTTTAATGCCAAATAGGAGAGAAAAGGTAAAAAAAAATGTGAATGTCCAAAACATCTGACTACGTCTAAATCCCCTAACATTTGAAAGAAAAGTCTCTTTTCATTAGTTATGGTTGAACATGTTGTAAAGAAAATTACTTGGTTTTTCAAAATATGCACATAGTCATCAAAGAAGTCTACAGGGCACTCCCAACGACTTTTTTTTCCTAGGGACATCTGGATCACATCCTGTTGCAATCGAGACTGTGGCAACGGTTGGCCGAAACGACTAGCGTTAGATCCACGTCCTGCCACACCGGCGAGGTTAAAAGCTGTGTTTAACTGTTCACCGTGAGTTCCTTCGGTAATGGCGAAAACGGTTTCTTGAGCATTGCAAAGAGCAGGTCGTTGTCACACAACAGTCTGTGAACTTGGATTTCTTAATGTGCTCTGCAAGACAACTTACCGGGTCTACCACCAACTAATGTGCTGGTGGTATTGTCACCGAAAAAACCTTTCGCGGCAGGTCATTTTTTCCATAAGGGTAACTGTGAGTGTTCCATCCTCGTTAAAAGTTATCTGATCCCTGTGAAGAATCTTGCGTTCACATAGCCCAGATTCCTTGAAAATATCCGCTCTGGAGGCCAGGTCGGATGGTCTTTCCATAATTGCAAAAGCTAACAGATTTATTGTTTTAAAGCGTAACCGTTCTAAGCCAAAACCCCCAAATCCCCTTCAAATATCAAAAATTATAACCCTTAATCCCCCTATCTTTTTCATGCACTAAAACGTCCATTACGAGCTACCGTAAATGCCAGGTACTGGCATTCGTAAGTTTTCTTTGTTTACATTTTACCAACGCTATGTGCAGATGTGTGCAAAGTGTACACAGTTCAGTGTACTGTGCTATAGTGGGTGGGTAATGTAAAGGTAACAAAAAAAAGGCTTATCTTCCTCATTTTTGGTCCAATTACCTCGAATTTGGTATCAAATGAAAGAGAAAAGAATGCCTAACAGTCTCCTGTACTATATAATAGCAAAAACTAATCCAAAACCTTATGATGTCATCAAATTCACATATTTGCTAAAAACCTATTTTGTCATCTCATTAGCATATTTGCATACATAATGAGATCAAAAATAAAAAAAAAATGTTTATTCAAATTCCCCCTCTTTGCTCTTCCCAATAATATGTAGGCTCTTACAGAGAATATTCTTCTATCTTAAGCAAAAAAATCCTGAAAACATTCCTAAGAAAACTTACCTTATGGAAAAGGCATAACCTGCAACATAGCTACATAGTTGTCCAGCTATTCTGGGGAGTACTCTTGCTAGAATTCTTCGCCTTCGTTGTGCCCTTCGGAATATACCTTCGAAGTTTGCGCGTTTTTTTTTTTTTTACCTTTCGGATACATACACTTGGCGTTTCATTTTTAGTAGATATAACATAACTAATCCACACCTTAATATCCTTAGGTTGCAAAGAGGATTTATGAAAATTTATTGTCCATCCAAACACCTAAAATCCCTATCACCTGAAATCCCTATCGTCCACAATTTTCCAGCCTGTGCAGCAAGAAGCCAGTCGTCAACATATAATTCTACACGCAAACCAGAAATACGAAGGAACTTAACTACTGGTCTGAGCGTTGCCTCAAGAAAAAAAATGGTCTAGTGGTAGAGCATCCGCCTCTCACGCGGGAGGTCCGGGTTCGATTCCCAGGTAGAGTCATACCAAAGACTTTAAAAATGGAACCTCCTGCCGTTGTGCGTGATGCTCCGCATAAACAATGGAGTGAGGGAAAGCAAGCCAGTGAGCCACAACTGGAAAAAGGGCCGTGGCCGGCTCGACTTGAACCAATTGGTTGGAAACTGGGCCGTTAAACCTCATCTAACTAACTAACTAACTCAAGAAAAAAAATATTAAGGCGATATGCCTCAAACCAAAAGGTAGCCTCTTCCAACAATAATAATAACTGTTTCTTTTTAAACCTATGAAAGTCTGATGTGACTAACTGAGACATGGGAGAAGCCATCTTTGAGGTCAATTGTAACTAACTGGTCTTGCTTTTGCACAAGCGAATAAACCACATCAATCTTTTCATTTGGGAACTAAGGTGAATCAATATATAAACTAACATATCGGAGGTCAGTAACAAGCCTCCATTTATTTTTAACTTTCATAGGAACAACTTTAAGCGGTGAAAAAACTTTAGGAATATAAGTGCCACAGGTTATAATGTTAAGAAAGTAACCTCTTAATTTCACTGTTCAAAATTCTAATCTGAGATGAATTGAACTTTCGATTAAGGAAATAAAAAGGGGTGGCTCAGCCGTGAACGGAAGTGAAATGCCACCTACAAGCTAATTTAACACGTTAGACTGGTTAGAGGAAGCCCCAATTTCTTGCCACCTTTTGAGGTTATGTAACACCATGATATATGAGGCTTCGGCATGTAAATTACCATGCCTCTTCCCCGCCATAATGGGGTTGAGAAGGTGGATAGTTGGTTGTCAGTGAATGGAACACATCCGTTCTGCCTCCGCGGCCACCCCTTTTACTGAACCCAAAATACAGAATGAAGCTCTGTCCCTAAAAGGGTATGCACGTGGCCTAGTGCTGTTGTAATTGTGTGACAAAGGCTTACGAGAAATAGCTGAGAGCTATGCAGCTAATTTCAGCTGTGAACTCCTTGCTCTGAAAAAATGCATTGTTCTTTTTTAGACTATGAAATAGTGTTGAGGTGTCCTCATCAATCTGTGATGCTACTTATATGGCCTCATATTCACACTGGTTGAAATCCAAGTGCGCTTTAGTTATCGTCATAGGCTGATCTAGAAACGCGGGATGTATCCACTGCGATTTTTCAAAATCCCAATTAGCCAACTGTAACACCTTCAGTCCTGTTTCTATCTAGCGGCTACTTTTTTATACCCAGTAATAACATGGCACTCTCAGTTTTACGCTGTGAGCCTGTTGGGCATTGACCTTCACACAATTTTCATGTTGCGTCTAGTTGAACTCTATTGACAGAGTTTCTCACAGTAAAGAACTCATTTTTGATTTATCTGAGCTGTCTGAGGGACCAAAATTTACATCCGATTCAGTATTTGTCTGTTCGCATTTGGACGACTTATCATTTTCCACGGCCTGTTCAGAAGCGCCGTTTATATGCTTGACTAATGTCAATACTGAATTACGTTTGGCTTGCTCAGAAGCGCCGTCTCTAACGTTAAGCCCTGTATTAGCACAATCAGAAGATCTTATTTGGCCTGTTTTTCAGCGTCTTTTTCGTTGACTCTGAGTTCCAAGGTATTTAATCTTTCCATGTATATCTTTTAGGATGGCTGTTCAATGTTGATATCCGCAAGCCTGTAGTTCTGCCGATGTCATTTTTTGGAAGATGAAAGGAGATTTTAAAGGCCGCAACCGGCTCTTGTGGAGATAGGTGTGCGATAGAACACAAGACAACCGGGTGCCATGACTATGTTGCTAAGGGTCACCGGTCATGACATCCAACTGGGAAAGAGTGGCGCTGTTCCATAATAATTACTGTTATTAGATTTCCATCTAAAATTCTTACCTCTGACCCCGGAACCTTCCAAATGGCCCTAAATGGTGCATTACCTTTGTTTGGGGTTACTGGTACGAGTTTTCGATGTTATTCTTGAGTGGATTTCTCGAATTATTGCCGAATCGTGAAACGAATGCCTGTACGTCGAGCTTACTAGTGCTGTCAGAATTTTTACAAGGTGCTCCAAATCCCATTCTTAGGCAGAAAAGATTAAAAGTCTGTAGAGACCATTTTGCTTTTAAAAGTTTTGGAATCAGATGAAAGATGACGGAGATATAAATAACTTCTGATGCCTCTTTTTGGAGCAAAAGCAACCAATTTTTTGTGTTATTTATACCTTTGGCCCGTTTACAACAAAAAATGTTGGGGATTGTGGGTTTTACAGAAAGGTGTGGTCATAAGGGTTAAAATGTTGATGTAAAACTCGCGATTATTGACATTTTTGTGAAAAATGGACATTTTTACCGGATGATTGTAATTCTTGTTTTAATAGGCTCCCAAATTACATGTCTCTACCACAAAACCATTTTTGACCTGTTCTGTAAACTTAAGATAGTGTTTGTTGGTTAAAGAATGATGAAACTACAATTTTATTTTGAAAATGTCAATCAATAGCTCTACTGTCGACCTTGAAGGCTCTATAATATCACCCCAAAACAGTGCAAATTCTAACCACCTGATTTAATTAGTAACCTTGGGACGAGATTGTCCGGCTTGCATCGTTGACCCACATAAGATAATAGTCGTTTATTTAGTCTAAAAGGTTGCAAGGAGTGCCAGTTTTCATCTATAGATTGAAAGTTTGAAATTTCATTAACAGATCTCGTATTCTATATTTATGGTTGATTGACCCTCTAGTTCCCCTGTAAAAGTTTGTTAAATTCACAACCTACAAATAGTTTACCAGGCATAAGTATTCAGGCCTGCCAGCCTTTTGAAGCGAGCTCTCATTACGCGTTCGGTTTAGTTGGGCTGTTTTCAGGATTTTATAGCCAGTCAGGCAAGTAATAGGTTAATTTGCCCATTATGCTAATTTGGAAAAGTGTGAAAAGTGCAAATACTCTGACTACAACTGTCTGGAGAACAGACGTATCAACAGAGCCCGTGTAGTACACACATTCAATGCTTTTCTCACAAATGTTTTCACATCATCAGCAAGCTCAGCCAAGTGCATTAAATTTGTGGTTCCTACAGTGCTATTCCTGGCGAAATTCAAGTGTGATCAAAGGTTTTTGGTTTCTTCTTGAAATCTATATGTGTTTCTAAAGGGTTAAATTTAAAAAAAAAATAAAGATCGTTTAGATACAACTAACGAGGTATAAAATCTGATACTTCCCCCAATCTGGGAGACATTTCGACCAAATATTTCTTGCAAGGCCTACGCTTCGGCTTGCGCCAAACTATTAAGGCTTCCCCAGTGGCTTACTAAGGGGGGGGGAGGACAGCCCTCATCGGGTACCGAGTACCGGTACTATATTTGTAGGGGTGCCATGTCACAGTAAAAAATTTTACTAGAAAAACAGGAACTCGAAACTTTTAATTAGTTCAAAGCTTTACCAAAAATAGCATTATTTTGGATCTAGGAAACCTTAAGTAAGAACAAAAAAGAAAATAAAATTCTCAAAGAGTAGAGCACCTTCATTTTCCTTAGACAAAAATATCATCAACCACACCAGACCAAAAAGAGAAACCATCACTAAATAAAGATAATTCCTAAACATGTGATCAGTTCTACGTTTTACCAAACTATAACAAAGATAGCACCATATTGCATATCAGCCTCTTCACAAGGACAAAAAGCTTTCAAAGAGGGGTGCTGCATTCTCTCCTAGACAGCACCTCTTGCCTACCTCCCCCTTCCATAAAAAACACTAAATAAAGACAATTCAGAAAGTTTTTTTTCGAAGCTTTGTGAAAGATAGCACCCATTTACGTATAAGCCAGACCTTACCTTAAAAATGTCCCGTTATTAAAAGACAAACAACGAAATAGTTAAATGCTGTTCTTCTCACTTCAAAAATGACTCGAAGACTTTCGGACAGTGCCTTTCTATCAGCGTTTCTACATAATTTTTGAAATATTGTATACAATTTCCGGAACTTTAAAGAGCGATTCCTGTAGGTCCACCGCTCTTCAACTAGCCCACCGCGGTTTACTAGTGGGCCACTGAGAGCTGGGGCTTCGGGTTTATGGACCCTAATGGGGAGGGGAGCTTGGGCATCCTGTCAGGCAATCCTGGTCCCACCCGGATTGAAGAGACAGATTTGTGATTACAGTGCAACATTTTGCGATCTAGGGGCTTTTAAAAAGCAGAATTTTTTAACCTAAGCCTCGGTCATGGCGGGGTTAAGGTGAGGTTGGTCCTAAAAGTGCAAATATTCCCAATACGTTTCAAATGATAACATGAATAAATCGTACTATTTTCATTCGCCGGCTTTCAAAAAAAAAGGAAAAAAAAACTATCCGAATCGCGATACAACTCATGTCGAGGAAAAGTTGGGTGATTGCGTCATGTCGCCTTCAGATCAGTGCATTGTAAGTCTGTTTTTTTAAGCTTTTCCCTGCCACCTTTTTTTATTTTGCTTGCACTATGACATTAATTTCATAGGTAACTCATTACTGAGTGTTCTCTTCTTTACCTCCTACGCCAAAACAAGACGGAAGATGACTCCAATAGATCCAACTTTTGTGGCACTTCCACCAAAATGCTCTTGCCATTCCACGATGAAAACTCCAACAGAGCTGAGATAACCTAAAAAAGGAACCATTATTATGTATAGATTATATTACTTTGGATCATGCATTTACTATTTGATGTGACTTGTCACCAAAACTATTGTGTACATTAGGTGGTTAGCATTCGTGTCTAAGCCATCGCCAGTGAGGTTCGGTAAAAACCTATTTCTTGGATAGATGGTAAAAAAGCGGGCAATCTTTTTGGGCAATGCAAGTCTTCGCTCGCCTCCCTAAAAAAAAAAAAAAAGAAAACACTACCTAAGTTCCATTGCGCAATCACACAGTGAATAGAGTACCGTCCTGCATGTCATTTGATGTGGACGGTGTCATCTTGCATTTTCTTTCCATCATGTCTCAGTTTGCTTACTACACAAATGTTTTTATAAATATTAACCTATCACAGAAAGTTGATCAAAATCGACTTCAGAAGATTTGGGACGGCCAGACAGTTGATGCTTATCGATGACCCCTTGTAATATACTGCTAAACTTCAATTCAATATGCAACTCATTACAATCTAGTCAGCATGCAAGAATGAAGTAAAAACCGCGGTTACTGAACAGCAAATATTGTATCGCCGACGAGAATTTCAGAATTTTGGGACAAGCGGAGGGAATGCAGAACTTTGGAAAAGCAAACGCCGGGGCAAAAATGTGCGAGTCTTTATTGTCCCTGTAAGCTTTAAACTTTTACACAGGAGAGGACGGGGGATGAGGGGCAAAAGCATTAAACAGGGAGAAATACGCCAAATCACCCATTTTAAGCCGTCACTGTTCACCCGATTAAAATCTTCACCGCTGCAATCCCGAGAAAATATCATAATTTATTTACAAATTACTTGAAAGGGAACAAATTAAACATCAATCAATTTACTGGTCTTAATTTTGCCTAAAGCTCAATTTTTTTAAGTAGTTTAGAGTTAAACTATCCAATGTTTGAATATTTGTTAGGTATGGCTGGCTAACACTCTGTCTTAATGGACTAAATCAGTCAATCCTTAGAGTTCTGAATGAAATTTTCTAACCATTGTCTTAAAATATTCTTCGACCCATGACCATCCTTTATCCGATGGGATTGGTATATCCTCGTCGTCTGCCATTTTATATTCAAAGTGTTGATTTCTTTCAATCTTCAGTCAATAGGCAAAGCTGCAATGTAAAAACCACGATATAAGTATATACTGAGAAAAACCTTACACTAATGGAGACGTAATTGGGGCAAGTAGATGAGGAGAGCACGGATATTTAACCTTTTATAATAAAATGTATTGAGCAAACTGTTTCAGGCCATTGCCTCTCGGAATTGTAGCTTATCCGATCCAACTTCACGTGCTTTCCAGACAATATTTTTAACTTCAGTTCATGGAAAAGGGATCTGTTGATTTGGCAACAACTTACCTACGTACCTTGAGGAAGCTTGTGTAGGTACTTTTTCAAACAAAGCACTGCGCGTTGTTTCTCCAAGATATGAACTTGAACTTTCTTCTCTAAATTAGCATCGTGGAAGTTCTCGGTAAGAGGCAACAGGCTTAGCCAAGTCCGATGTCAAAGGCACCCCTACCGAGATATATGTTAGAGTCTAACTTGCTTTTTTAGTTATTTAGATACATTATATTTCTTGACTAGGTGCCTAAGGTGATTATGGAAGGAAAGTTTTGCATTGCTTCTTAAATATTATTTAGAAAAATAATAAATAAGCACAACGTAGGAAGCAATAGAAGTATTTCCGTTACACATGTTTAACTTCATAAGTATAGAATATAGCTGAAAATTGCAGATACACTTATAATTGGTTAACAAAGTCACTCTGCAACTAAGGGTGGAGCTTAATGTAACCCGTTTTGTGGAACGAAAGCATGCACTTAAACACTGGGAAGTTCAATCTTTAAGCTTCACGTTTATTAAAAAAGTGGATCTTAGCGAACGACAGCGTAAAAAAGTAATACTGCGTGAACACTGCACCGCCACGGTAAACAAAGGAAGTAGCTATAACCTGTATTATCAATTAACTCAAGCAATAGCTTGATCTGCACAAAAAATTATGCATATGAAGCGTTGCAATTGTTGCACCATTTGACATTTTGAAAGTTTGGACAAACAAATTAGTTTCGGGCAACAGCTTATCGAAGGTAATTAAGAAACTTCTTTGTTGGAAATGAGGCGACGATATATTGCTACTTTTGGATTACCTTTACCTTTTGGATATTACTTTTATTTAATTCATGGCTGTAAAGATGTAGGAAAAGTTGTATACCACAAACGTAGTCGGCCTACTTTCCTTTAAAGAGCAAACTTAATGAAAACAATCTATTTGAATTTTAGATTTCTTAACTTATATGCTAAATTGAACTCTCTGAATAAAGTGCGTATTTTGGGCCTTCTTGGATGTTTTTCAAGCTCTAACAAGAGAGATGCAGTCAAGTGTATTACAAGACAAACGGTTGATAATCAGATGTATACAAACTTTGTGAAATTATATTTTCGACACATTCGTCTCATGCACTACAGAACATGGAGTATTTTCTGCAACCGAACCTTTGAATCTTTTGAGTTATTTGAATGAAACCAATCTTCATTATGTCCCTTAATGATGTTCCAACATTCAAATATTTTGCAACGTTTGTAAACAAACACTATCTTAGCATCAAAAACGCCAAGTCTTTTGCCCCTTAGTCCCCCTGACTAAAACGAAATCTGGCAAGTTCCGTTTACCCGTTAACCCTCAACGCGTCATAATATTTATAAACATTAACAAAGAATAAGGAACCAAGAGTAAAGAATAAATTGAAGAGAGTAAATAAAACAGAAAAAAAGAGTAAATAACGGAGACTAAATATAAGAATAAAGCATGAATTACTGATATCGAAATTCATAGACTGTCAAAAAGATTTATCACCGACAACCATGACTGTATTTTCTGTCACTACCAGGCAAAAACTTTATAACCTTTTATTTTGGGAAGTCAACTTTAACTATTTCTGAAACAACAACCATGTCTTCCAAAGATAAAAATTATTAGCAAAGAAACACTTTTCTTATTTAATAACTTGCATATTGAATACACACCTATGAAAATTATTAATTTTTTTTACAAAGCTTGCTTCACAGAAGCGACTTTTCAGAAATTCTTGCTTCAATTTGTTATTTGGAATGCTATTTCGAGAATTAATCAATAGTATGTGACAACAGAAGTTGCAAACCATTTGTATATCAAGAACCAGGCTTCACTGAAGCGTAACGAGTAACTGTGTGCTACGTTAACAGCTCACGAACGTTTGCTTAGACAACAACTCTAGCTTGAGATTAACAAAAGGTCATGAGTTTCATATCCTGCGTAGCAGAAGTAGTTGGCTAATTCGTTCCCTGGCTGACTTTAAAAATTAACCTCGGTGTACTGGCTGCATTGTAATTTCCACCTCCTCGGAAAAAACTCAAAAAAAATTTCGTGAACTGATAATCCATAAGCCTAGGGTGGACAACACAGTCCGTTTATGGGATAAGAATAAAAGTCACCCAGCTTGAGTTTGCCCTGTGGCTACTTTACAACAACATCGTACCAGGGAAGTAGCTAGAGGGGATATGGAGTGTGCAGTGGTGGGACTAGAGAATTTAATCAGAGGCGTCGAAAATGGCCTGTAGGGGGGTTTTGAAGCAGATAGATATCCTCAACACGATCTAGGTTATGGCTTTTCAACCTTTTCTTTTAGATTTCCTCAACTGGTAGAAAAGTGCTTTCCCATTTGTCTTCCCCACGTAGGTCTATTTAAAACATGTTTAAATGTCCAATCTCTTCCTTTCACATGCTATTATGAAGACGGCTATTCTAATTGAACCTATTGTTCATTTTTTCATCAGGTCTAGATTCAAAATCATCTAAAAAAGGAACTTACAATGTGCGGATAAAGATTAAATCTGCAAGATCCAAAGGCAAGACAAATTAAAGGGAACAACATTTTGGAAAAAAGTCACTGCTAGATGTACAATTTTTGGCATCTGGAAATCAAGATAAGAACACACAGAACCATAAGTTTTCATGGAATCGTATAACATGATGCATATATCATTATGTGACCGCTTTGATATAGCCACTAACTAAGTACATTGTAGGGAATGCCCAAGACGGAAGGTCTGCCTGGCCCTCTAGAGTAATTTCTTCATGAAAAATGAAAGAAAACTTTACTAGATGCGACATTTCCAACCACCCATCCAGTGGGAAAATTCTTGCACCAGTTGGCAAAATAAAGGCAACGGAAAGAGAAAGAGACAAAGTAAAAGAGGAAACTAAGAGAAAGAATGGAAGGGAAAGAGTGAAGAAAAAGAAAAGAGGAATCGAGGAGGGAAGGGTGAGAAAGAAGTATAAGTCTAAACAAAGTGTGTGTGTGGGTGGGGAGGGGGTTTCAGGGAAGAGAAATTGGAATTTATGTAAATAGGTTGTAGACAACCCATGTCATACTATTCCGAAGAGCCCGTTAGCACCCATGGAAGGTAAACATATTTCGCCTGCGAAACTACAGTACAGCAGGCATGTCAATGCAGTATTAAATCAAAGTGACCGGACAAAATTTCACATAATTCAATAAATGGTGGAAAAATAATGAGGGAGGGGAATGAGATGAAAAGGAAAGAAACGTTAATAGAGTGTTAGCCAGGCATAGGTTGAGGGAGAAACCCCCAAATCAGACGACCATTTCTCACATCCTCGAGGCTAGAATTGCTAGTACGTTACAATAGTCGAGTCATTGACAGTGCGGTAGAAAAGGCGTAGACGAGTTTATTGAATCGCGGAGAATAGAAACTCTAGTCATGGTGTAATTGAAGCACTTCGTCCGGCTTACCGTGCATGGTAGACGTTTGATCACAATGATAGATTTATGTAAAGTGCAGTTTACTACAGTCTGCAATATTAAGGATCAGTGATAGTTCAATGTAAGAGACAGGAGACAATGTCGGTGTCTCCGGAAGGAAATGTTTCTTTTTTTTTTAAACTTAGGACTCTTAATAAGCTTAATAACCTCTGACGGTTAACCGGTTTTTTGTTTTCAAGGAGAGAAGATTCTTAAACAAAAGCGTTAAACATTGTAGCCCTCTCCGCTCTTTATAGGGTTAGGTTGTTCTAATTTTCTTCTAGGTTTCGTTTCATGAAGCTAAAAACTATACACTCGTCTACCAAGTAACCTACATTCGTTTTTGGTTGTATCGAATTCAAAATGTATTTCCCTTTTTAACAGGATAATAAAAAAGAATTAAGTACATATGAAGAACACTGGTAAAAAGAACAATTCGTTAACAAGCTAAGGACGTTGCAAAAACCCAAAAGAAACCCAACAAAAATAAAAAGGAGAATATATAGTAGCACCCGTTTAACTAAGACAGGATAACCAGGAAACAAAAGAGAAAAGGAGAGAAAGAAAGAGAGGAAACAAGGAAGAAGAAATAATAATGAATTTGATTTACAGGTAACATATTTACACTGGTATACAGTTGTCTGTAAAAACTAGAAATTCTATCAACAACCGCGCAGTTGTTCACTTTCTTTTATTTAAATCACAGTACGGCAAACCACTCGAGCCTGGATGTTTGACATTCATCATTCTCTAAAATTTAACCAGTGTCGGGTGCAACATATTACTTAAAGTCAGGTTTCCGCTTTCCGCTCTCCGCTAACCAAAGCTGGTACGTATAAAATATATGGAACTAGGTTAATCGTTTGGTTATGTAAAAACCTTCCAATTCAATGCATTAGACTTCGGACTTGTAAAATGTCTAAAAAATGCGATTGTTTAACACTCTTTGTGCACATCTGTCGCTGGTACGTAATTAAACCTACTCAATGTATGACGGCGTTAGTAAGGTTTCTCTTTCAAATCTTACACACCCCTGTCGTCATTCTTTCTCTCCCTTCGTAATTCCCCTGCTCAACAACTCTATCAGCTATAAGTCCGAGTTAAAGAAAATAAAAAAGGTGTTCAAGTCGTGATTTGAGTGACGTGTTTTGCTCTCATCAAACTTCATTTGAAGATAGTCAAATCTTCATTGTAATGCACATAATTTTGGAGTTTGCTTAGAACTTCCGAGGGCGTCGTCCTCCCGACCCCATTGGGACATTTTCTTTTTTCCCGATCAGTGGTTATAAGGTCAAACTCTTGCTTTGTGCTACAAAAGTCTTTATCGGGCAATGTTGTAAATATGTTCTACTCTACAGCCGGCAAAATATTGCATAATTGCCTTGCCTCCTTGTATTATACGCAGGGGATGACCACACGGTGGGTGGTGTTAACCTACCTGTTCGACGTATGCAAGTACATACAATGCAGTTACAAAGGGCACTGCGTTTTAAGGAGTTAAATTTCAATTTTGGGGTCACAGCCAATAATTAAATAACAGCTTCGATCATGCGAAATCGGGTCCTCCTTGTCTTGGCGATGCTTTATTTTTTAAGCAATTTTTTGTCAATTGGCAGGGCCGTCAAAAAAAAAAAAAAAAAAAAAAAAAAAAAACCCTATGTAATAGTTTTTACTATAATTGAAGTTAAAGTTTCCAAGAAATGGGATCTCAAAATCATGTTATGTTTAAATAAGCCCTGCAGAACTACAATGTCTGGTAATTTGAAGACTTTTAAAGACTGAGCAAGAAAAAAGCGACTAGCGATTTGATGGTGGCACACCTTTTTAGACGACACAAGTATTTCTTGTCTCCCTTCAATATCTCGTCAGTTTTTAGGCAGGAGCCACTGCTATTTATAAGACAGCTGTGTTGTTGACTTTTGCGGTAATTATAGCGGCATATAACCTCCTTGAAGATTTTAACTATTGATAGTACACAGGGCAGCTTTGTAAGCATTCATCTTAGTGTCATTGTCATGATTGGTGTCTCTAGGTAAGCGTTCACAGGGAAGTCAAAGTGAAGTGTGTCAGACACTTCATTCATCTCAGATCATGCGACTGACTTTGCAGGTAGTCTCTTTGCAGAAAATGTTGAAGGGAAACAAATCGGTTCAACACGGATTTGCCATGGAAACTGGTACAGGATATAGTTCCTTCAACTGTTTAGGTGGTCTCTATCGTCTGGCCAAATGTTTGGGCGGGAAAGGTAGCGCTGCAACCAATTCGACCAGCAGGGAACGGGTATAGGGCATTGGCGGCGATTACGGGGGACAGGGGGATATGTCCCTCTCAATATTTTGAGTGGGGGACATAATATGAAACGTCCCCCAATATTTAGATGTAGGCCAAAAAAATAAATGCTGTTACATACATTTTCGATATGAATAATTGTAATGTTAGCCTATTAATAGCAGGTGGGGAGAACTTTAGATCAGAAATATGTGATTTTTGTCCTCTCAAATATACCAAATTGCTTGGCTTCCCCAACAGGAGACATATGGTGGTCCCCTGTAACCCTAACCTGGGGCGCGAAGTGTTCACTCAAGTGGTGTCCCCAGTAATTTCAACAGATCGCCGTCCCTGGTATAGGATGGTTGTCCCAATAATATTTAGAACTTTGAAGACGATGTTAATACAACAGATAGGTGCATGAATTGTACCTTTTATGATAAAAGCATGGCGTTTGGCACACAGTTAGAGCATGCCATTATAAAGATTTTTCTCATAACCGCCGCTATTGGTGTGTATTTCACCTATATTCTGAAATATTTCTTTGGAAAAACCCTTTTTGGTCACAAAACATTTGGCACATTATTTAAGGTTTACAACTATTATGTCAACATGTTATTGTTCTATGACGTCATGTTTCAAAATGACCTCCATCATACATATCGTGAACAAGTCCGTTAGGAAAGTCTGGCAGCGTTCCCCGGTTTTGGTATCCGGGGAGTTAATCTGTGCTCAAACTGTGATTCACTGGCGCGTGCTAATTGATTTGTTTGCTTGGCCGGTTGGTCGGCTCAAGTCTCTTGCCTAAAGGCAGTGACTGAATGCAATGGAAGCTGTGGCTAGCACTGTTCTTCTCTACTGAGGAAGTCATTCAAACAATTGCATATGAGCCATGCACAGCTTTCCCTATCAAAAAGATTAAATTCGGTGATTGACAGGGAGAAGTTGGCTTTCAGACTCTAACCCAGTTGTTCACCATATGAGTTGTTATTTTAGTTGACATATCGAAAACTTTCTGCGTACAAATTGTTGTTGCCGTCACAAACTTGAGAGATTTGCATTTACAGGGGAAGATTATCCCATTTGGGGAAAGTCTAAAATACTCCCGAATGGGGAAGACTTATGCAACGCATTGTACAGGCTTAATAGCCTACCAAAGACAAGATTACGCAAGAACAAACACCACCTAAAAATTATTTTTCTCACAAACGGGTAGGTCAACCACCTATTAGGTCGGAGCTTTTCAGAAGCTATGACAATACAGCTACCAAATAAACATTTAATTCCATTACATTAGACTGACAGATTTGACAATGAGGAACCAGAACCCATTCGCCACTGACGATGTACACAAAAATGTGTGGATTTGTGGGGACAACAGGCAATATAGCGGCGTCAACTGATTTTGCACAAAATAACGCCATCATATATTTGTACTGTGACAATAATGGTGGTCATGTTTCAAGATGGCCACTAATACAATAGGGCATATAAATTTTATGGGCCTGTATTTAACCATTAGGCATGTATAAAATATTCTTTTAGTCATGTAAGCATGCCATTAGGCTATAAATTGAAGAACGCTGCATAAACTTGTCATCACATATGTATAATATGACAAAGTAAATCTGTAAAATTATTATTAGCTGCAATAGTAAGTATAGTATTCTAAATTCAATTTCCGCGTGGTTGTTGAAACGTAATCTTGATACTCCATTTCCAACACTTACTATTCCAAAACTTTAAATGAATTACCGGGTACTAAAAACTGGCATTATCCCAAAATCACTTGGCAAAGCTGCTATTACAGCTATCTTGAAAAAGCCAACTTTGGACAATAACGACCTGGCTAACTACTGGCTAGTATATATTTATGAACACGTTTGTAATTGCAGTTTATCTGTGAAGGATTTTAACTACATGACTCTTGAGATTGCAAAATTTGCACTACTTACCTTTGGATTTTTGAATGGACGTTTTCTTGGAGGTCCAATTGCCACAGTTATTACTAATAGCGTCGTGCACACGTTTATGATAAACATCAATTAAGACGTTACTTCATACCACCAGCATAGCCTACAAATGTCAATATTGAGGGGAAGGACTACAAAGAATAGACGGTGTTTCTCATGAGAAATCGCACGTCGAAGATAAAACTTTCAAATGTAGGATTTGTCATATAAGACACACATTTAAACGAATATTGGAGGATCAAGAGCGGTGTCACATTGGAAGCAGCCATACACTTGTGATTACTGTGTCAAATCCTCCACAGTCCAAAGTGAGGTAGCGAAACATAAGTAGCCACACGGGAGAAAAAAATATGTCAGTATCAGTATTGTCATAAAATACAATTATCAGAGCGTACAGCCACATGACATGAAAATTTAACTCATGAGGGAGACTTCTTACATGTTCCAAATACATGACCAAATGTCCAATAAAGTTGTTTGGAGACTTTTCGTGTAGGCATTGAATTGCTTTTGAAAAAAATAACAAATTTAAAGCATATGGCCTTTGGTGGTTTGTTGGTAGTTTCCTCCAAGGTGAGACTTCGTGTAAAGGAGTAAATTAACATTGTTCCCAGGAGTTTGTGTGATTTCATGTCTGAATTTTAATTTAGAGTCGGTTAGTAAAAACTTGTCGAAGAGTTGAGATTGTTCTCTTATCTGTTTTAATTGTGAAGTTACAGTTTAGTACGAATCTAAATTATGAAAGCCTTCCAGAGGCGTATTTAGAAATTTTCAATGGGGGCAATGTTCGAATGATTGCTGTCCTGGGGTAGGGATGTTAGAGGAAGCGGTGTCCTCTTTTGTCCCCTTCCCCTTTGGAAAAGGTTTGCATTTGGAAGAGGGCTGAGATGCAAACTGATGATATATTTGACACACTTTGAAGCATATTTATGTATTTCAGTTTCTTTGACTTGTGTATGAGAAAAACAAAAAAATGTGCAGCGTGGCTCATGTTAATATGACAGATCAAGAACCAAGTGGTTACACCACATGGATTTGTAGTGGGAGTACACTCATTACTCGTTATCAAAGTTTTAACTAGGTTAGTTTAATTGGGGTTTAGGCCTGTTTGGAACAATTTTTAGCACCATCTAGTTAGATCATTTCCACCACTCCATTGTCGCCTCCTTAAGAGGTCACCAACGGGGAGATTTTGTACAGTGTGTAATATCTTGAGGGAAGACATTGTATGACAAGTAGTTGTTTCATGTGACATGAAACGATATTTAAGCAACCAACCATCACTCTATTGTTTTACATGATGAGCCCTAAGCACAATGGCAGTCGATTCCACTTTTAAAGTCTTTGGTATAACCTGGCCACAAGTCAAACCTCCCAGCTACAAATCACGTGCTCTGAACACTTGTCCATGCATTTGGTTATCAACTTACTACGGAGACTTGAACAGGACACATTTCCATCGTTCCACTTTGAGCTTCAATTTTTCTGTCTTTGTACATGTCAAGTAAGGTTATATAGGCTCACAAGGTAGAGTTGTTACAATGTCATGATCACCCCATTATCTGGCAATCTAACCAGTTCAGATGCTTGGTCATGGTCCTTTCCCCAGTCTAACAGACCTAAACTTTGCTCATACCGCTCTCATCCTTCACCCACTCGCCCCATGGTGCAATGAAGATTCGATAAAAGTTCGGGATGGGATGGCAGGGTTTTCGGATATTGGAGTGTAGGAAGCACTCCCAAAGAGGTGGGCTCCTGAGGCCAACCGTTGGGTCCCTGGTATTGTCCTTGGGTAACGCTGCAATGATGGACCCGGTACCTCTGAGGTATTTAAAAGGTGGGCATTAGAATGGTGCTTGTCAATGTTGCATATCAACGGTGCAATCTTTAAATCACATTGGAGAGGCTTTGAATAAGACACCAAGTCCCAATCTGACACTTTTTAAATGAAAGCCTTGCTTCGACTGACCAGGCAGAGAGTGGGGTTTGTTGATGATGGAGGCATGAGGATGGATTGTCCATCTACACGTCAAATAAGTGACAGATAGGAGTAATAGCGTTAATAGCAAAATTAAGAAAAATATTCTCAATGGGTCCCCACTTCCACCCATTTCCCTCTTCGCCCTGCAGAGCATATCGGATCAAAACTTTCCCGTTCACTGATGCATGCCTGAACCCCACCTCGTGGGGTTTCGCGTTCGAATTGTTCTGGTAAATGTCATGTCTCTCCACTTTTGTTGAGTTATTCAGTGTTCCCGACCTTGACATGCGATCAACTGCAACTGTGAAAGTTAGTTAAACTTCTATGAAACCAACGTCCGGGTTCATGATTGCACTTATATGTGTTATGGTAAACATTGTTGTCCCACACTTGTCTAGACATTTAGGTACATAGGGCTATAGCTGTAGCCCAAAATTTGTGTTTTTGTATTCAAATATCCAGCAATCACAGGTTTTGCTAGCCACATTTTCTGACCTCAGCTTCATTCATGGTGAGGCTAGGGTCACTTTGGTGCTGTGCCGCTACCCTCTTCACCGAACGCCATAATAAAAAAATATCATGGATCGGCTATTGTTACCAATAGCCTAAATGTGATCGGTCGATTAACTGCTAAGAATACACGCAAAATGCGCCTAAGTACTCAGTACAGACTGGATGACCAACTGAATGAGGTGGGTCTCATAGCCCACCCTTTACCCCTAGCGGGAAAGAATTAACGGCGCCTGCTTCAGTGTCTCCTGTCGTTTATAAGTCCTGGGATGACCATTATCCACAACATTACAAACTTTATATGTGTAATCAATGAATGGATCCCACAATGTTCCGACTGCCAAAGTCACGGTGGTAGGCTGGAAGAAATGAGTGTTTTATTAGCTTTACCGCTTTATCCCAAATGCACTCGAAGAAGCTAGCCCTTAAAAAGGACTAAAATAAACTATAAATTCATGATGTTCTTTTCATGAAAACCTTTTGTGAAATTTATTTTCCAGCTTCTAAAAACTGATTCTAAGCAAATAACATTTCATTTCATAAAATATAAAATGAAACAAAATATCCTTAACTGAGTATCTGGGACTGATTTCCTGCGTTCTAATAGGGTAACATTGAGAAGACTTCAAGAGTCTCTACTTTGGGACCCCCATCCAAAAGCCACCCCTGAACTCGGGCCCCTAGACCCCAAGTTACAAAATCGGGCTTCGCGCTCAAGATGCACTCAAGATTCCACTTCGTGCCTGGGAGGATTCCTAGATCGGCGCCTGAGGACAATACCCCTACACTCCAGAGAACTGCCTTCGACAACAAATACACTATTCAATTTTCCTTTTGCTTCCCCCACCCGTCGGGACTTCTGCACGTAGGTTATCTGTCAATTTGACGCAACCAAAGCAGGCTGGGAGAGAAACCAGGAATGAAAATGTAACCCTTAAAGTCTCCGTCGTACGTTGACCGATCGTTTTTCTTTTGTAATTCCCACGTGTCCGATTTTTAGAAACATGTTTCCATTGGCAAATATACCAAACGTATCCTGTTAAACGATCCTGTTAACAAGTTTAGAGTGTATCATTTATAAAAGCGAAGTATTAGGGGCCTGGATCTGCCATACAATATGAATGATAGGTTAATATTCTTAAAAGACGGCATTTTGTAGGATTAGGTTCAGTTTTTTGTCAAATTTTATGTGTCTCTTTTAAGTTGTGTATATTTATCTTTCATGAATATCCAACGATATAACTGGATACGACAACAAACATGTAAACGGCATATACAGACCCGGGGTTGCTTCAAAAGGGTCACAAGTATTATGCCGTTTGAAGTATTTTGATGCCTTCAAAATTTACGACATAACGCGATTTTTGGCCACGAAATAACTGTCTAGAATGCAGCATCAATGAAGCAAAGTATCCCAAAAATTGTCAAAATATTTTGGCAGACGGCAAAATATTGGCATGTGCAGGCAGCAGATTATCTAAATCAGTGAGATGTTAAGGGAGGAGACACAACAACCATACCTGTCAGACAATACGTACTTGAAAATGATTTAATCCCATTCAGGTATCAAAGTTTGATTGACATGTCTCTTTGTTCCTATAACATAGCCTTGTTGACTTTCTCCTTCCTAATAATGATCTGCCACCTTTCACGCCCAAGTAATCCTGTAACAATTGCCTTTGTAAAAACATATTTTGATCTGAGTTTTGTTACCGACGGGGCTGACTATTAATCACGATCTTTCACTAAACGACTTCCAATGAAAGTTTAAACAGTGTTCTTTCTTTGCGTCCTTACGAATTTGGTGAGCCGTCTGTTTCGACCATTTGTCAAGCCGAAATCATTTTTTCCAATTTTGGCAAATTTCCTCATCACTTAGAAACAAACTCGAACATGTAAGTTATTTTGAAAGTCTTCAGTAAAGTTAACAGAAATGACGTTTATTGCGACTAACAACGACAAAAGTGTTAAATTGCATATGCTTTTCTAACGGCTAGCAACGAAAAGTTAACTGTTGAATGTAAGGAGTAGAAGTATGCATTGCCATTTCAGCAAAAAGTCGATAAATCCTAGTTGATCCTGTTAATTGTGACAGGAATTTTGAGGCTAAAAGCAAGATTACCATCGGAGACAAACATTGCTTGAAAGTGTCTGTAGAAAGTTGTGTCTCCTTTGTAACAACTCCTTACCTGTATTAACGTGGAAATACAGTGACCGTTTTGGCGTTCCATACTAATTTCCATGCTGTTGTAAGGCGTCCCATCTAGTTATCACAGGTAGCACCATTATCTTTCATATAGCTTAACTATAGCCCTAAGCTGCTTCATTATTTTCGGGGAAACTTTATTTATTTGAGGGAACGACTTTGTCAGGAGCGAGTTTTTAGGGTTAAACTTCTTTTTACATTATCGGTAATTGTTGTCACATTATCGACAAAAAACTACATTATGGATTTTAATAGAAGGCAACGGATACCAGTGTCACCAACCGGGGACTGTACCCAGGTTTCATATCGAGAAGCAGAATGCTAAAACAGGTTACCGAGTCGGTCACAATTATTTCATGGTGGCGGTATTGCTATGAAGAAATTATACTACATGTTTTCAGAAATATTTGTTCTCAAAGTTTATTACTTAAAAGTCACAGGCGTCTGAACGATTTTTAAAGAGGTACGGCCGAAACTGGGAACGGAGGGGGTGAGTGATATGAGGAGGGGTCGATGGGGAGGGATGTCCCCTCCCGAGAAATGTTAGAATAATTACGTATCCTTAGATGCATTCTGGTGCTATATTTGTCAACTTTTGAAGTTACTCACTACATGGAGCCCTCAGAATAACATTATAGGCTAGTATCGAAGAGTGGGAGAATATATGTTTCCTTTTTTTTGACCTTCACTATTCTATTTTTTTTTGTTATTATTTTTTAATATTTGCTGAGAATTGGTACAGCCGATGCCGTTCCTGTCGCAGCGGTTCCGACGCCTATGTTTAAAGTCTCTTAAATAATTGAACGTTTTAAACTCTATGAAATATGATCAACTTCTACATACCTTTGCTTCGTTTACCTAAATCATATTAATCAAATGCTTTACATGGTGTAAAATGGACTGCTTTTAAACACGTAGCTGATTGATGATAGCCGAACTAAATTTTCAAACAAAACACATTTTAAAGACAAAGTTTTCTAACTTTTAATTTATTCAAAAATTGCCTAATAAGAGGTTAAAAAGCACTATACTACAGTCAAGGAAGCTAAATATCTAAACTTTGTAGTCCTGTCAGGAACGTTAACTGTTAACGTTATCAGAAAATTGGATAAGCAATAGGGTCAATGGAATCACAATCCGCCAAACATGCACATATAAAATCGAAACATTATTAGTAAACAGAAGTGGCATGATACGCAGATACCGTTTTTACAAAAGAAATGTTGGAAAGTTACATTGGATTGCATTTAAGTTTTGATTCTTTTATACTTTTATCAAACCTTTTTAGGATATGCGTCATATAATACAGTATAAGGCCTAAGAAATCACCGGTGAGATTTTGTTTAATCATTTCATTTAAGGATACGGCTAATATCACTGAGTTTGAAAATACATACTCAAAGGGCTAATTTCTCTCTTAAAGATACCACATTTCGTTAACCAAGTTTACAATTCGTAAGAAGTCATCATCACGTAATTATCTTTCAAGCAACAATCATCATATATCACACATTACAACATTTCGTAAACCATTTGGGAAAGCATCAATTTGAAATTTGTGAAACTTGTTTTTAATTTACATGGGACTATAATCATCAGTACATGTTTACCATACTCATAAATATGTAGAACAGTGATTCTCAAAATTTGCGAGGGTAGGGGCCAAATACATAGGTCAGGATGAGGTTGTGAGCAACAAGGGAGCATCTAAAGTTCTGAGAGAGACCCCCCTGGAATAAAATCTAATCTTAAGCGGTCCGGAAGATGTTTCTTTGCCAAACGGTGGCAACCCCATAGAGATGAAAAGTTTTCATTGGAAGAGGTTTCTCAAAAGACAAACCTGCAATTGTACATTTGCATTAATGGTTGGAACTAACGTGAGAAATTTTGGCTTTCCAGACGCCCTACAGTGCAACAAATTATACTAGTCTTTGAAACACAAATTGTTGTCTTGAATTACGTGTGGCTAAACTAATATCCCGAAAAGAAGCTTAGCTGTCTGACAAGGGGTGGGATGGGAATGATAATCCTGAGGCCACGTAAAAGGTGACGGGTTGCTGAACGAATGGGTGATGTAAAATTTAATGGTTTTGGGAATTTATTGAAGAATTTGCCTCCCCAAAGAGCAAAGCTAACAAATTCGTCGGTTCAACTTGTCTTTGTTTAAGGATATCTTACTTATCGTACCTATTAAAGATCTCCGACAAAACGGACTTTTTCCAGAGAGCTCAGCTTTCCCCGGTGAGCTCATGTTCCCCTGTCTTTACCCCTGTCTACATTTCTGAGGCACCAGTATGATATTTTGTTTGTGGTAAAGAAGGAAGGTTTGGCTTCACAAACTAAGTAGTTGCGAAACCCTCACCCTAAAACGGATAAAGTCATGACTTATCCTGTGCTAGACTTTAAGTTCTGGATTAGCTATCCAAAGACTCGTTCAGAGAATAAGGCGGGACTAAGGTCCAACGCTATAAAGAATAAACTCAAAGTGATTCTTTTCTATTTAACATATAATTAGTGGAGCTGTGGAAAAGCGAATGCAGATTCAAGATTGAAAGTTGATAACACTGAGCATTTGCATTTGATTTTGTTTCTTAGTATACCTAAAGGTGACCTGCAGAGATTTTAGTTTCATTAATCAATAAACACACGTCCAACACGATACGCTGCTAAATTGTACAATTATCCCAATCCATTATTAGGTTTCAAAGACATACTTTTGCACAAGCTTTGACACTAGATAAACCAGGCACTCAGCGTTACATCTTCATATTTAACTATAT
>WURT03342436.1:11896-24103 GCA_009936505.3 Holothuria glaberrima | reverse complement strand
GACAAGACAAGCATATAAGGTAGTCTCATTCAGAAAGTGGGACATGTTGTATTTAATACATGACGTTGTAAATGAGTAGGGGAAAAAACAAAATATGAAACCGTTTTCAAATCCCTTTATGGCCTTGTTACTTCAAATTTATTACCCAGGAGGATTTCCGTCGTGTTATATGGAACAAAGCTGCATGGTATAAAAACCTGCCAGTGCACTAAGTACCCAGGGAATTGAGTATAGCAAAAGTATTTGAAGCTTACACTTTACTAAGGTGTCTAGACTTACTGTAATATTACTGTATATACTGTACCACTAGTTTGTTATAGCAATGGTTGAACTAAAGATCAAGCGAGGTCAACTATGCAATGGAAGCTTAACTGTACGCTACATTCTACCTATAGGCTATGTACGCTACATGCACTACCTGATAAACACAATTGAATTTTCCTAGTTATGAGTAGGAAATAATTCAAATTTTGTCGGTAAGTTTATTTATGAATGGGTAAATTCTAGATCTATTACGAACACCGACAGCTGTATTGCTGCTGTATTGTATGTACTTTGAATGAACATACGAGAATTAATTTTTGATTTGAAATTGAAAACAAATACAGACTTGAAGCCCTTTTAGCTATAGGAGTGATTTAATAACAGACGCTCTGCAATATAACGTATATGACAGGCAACTTATTCATTGCAGTGTGATTTTTTCCTTGTGATGAAAGGCCTACATATTGAAGTAGTGATTTTTAATAATTTGAGTGTTGCAGTGGACATTTGATTTAGGCTATTAGTCGCTTATTAACAACAAATAACTAAGTCATATATCTAAACAGGGGGAAAGCACTAAAATGGGGACAACTTGCTGGCTGTTGATACAGGTTTGTAACCTACATTCTGCTCCGGGAAGGGGGAACAGGGAGGGAGAGAGAAAAAAGTTAATATGAACTTTATGACTTCTTGGTTTTCAAATTAAGTGGTGGTGGGCCTGCAGTTTCCCACACTGCTATGGCATGGGACTATAGAGAGGACACCATCCCCATGCAGTGGCTGGGAAGGGGCGATGCGCAGAAGTGTATTGTGTGCATTAGAATGAATCATTAAATTTTTCAAATGACCTAATGTGTGCAGATAAAGATGGCCACAAACGTAACTTGGATTTAAAGGGCTACATATCTTGCCAGTACAAAACTGATTCTCCCATTGCTTTTTACTTCAATCCCCTTTTATAACTTTAACCAAAAACAGCCCTGCCTAGTGAATCAGGTAGGCATTATAAGTTCTGCCTTACAAAGACAAAAATTTACCAAAACAATTGCAGCAACTATGTTGGAGAAACAATAATGCACCGTTAATTCTGTTGTAACAAGCCAGCGCGCCATTTTCATTTTTAAAGTGCGTGTGCACATGTGCCAGGTTTTTACCTGAGTTGTAAGTAATGTTCTAGAGGAATTAACGTGCAAAATGTGCTTTTTCAATGTCTTAGTGACGTTACTACGAACGAGCCTGTCAAAACAAGTTGTTGTTGTATTTTCCAAAGTTTTAATTTTGTTCCTACTTCATAAGTTACATTTGAGAGCCAGTTATACTTTCCGAAATCAATGGAATGCCGTCTTGTGGATAGTTCACACATAAAAAGGACCCTGGACTCCAACAAAAGGGAGGTTACATTCCGTCTAGCCTCAAATTAAGGTGCGAGTTGGCTTGATGGTTGAGTGTGTACTGCCTTGCGCACTAGAGGTCTCCAGATCAAATCAACGTGGAACCGCTTTTCTGGGGACTAAATATTATTTGTTCAGCATAGCGGTTCACAGTGATGTTGAGGGGGTTTTAATTGGTGAATTTTGATTTGGTACTGAGTGTCCGTTTCAGGAAGTTGCCCGATTCAGGAAGCTGGCCATTCAGAAAATTGTAAGCTTTGCTCGGTTCAGCTATTGAGAAGTGGTGCAGAGCAAGGTACCTCCACCTCCAGAAACATTAATTATGCTATCAGAAACTTTCATTAAGATTTCCATCAAAAGGTCTCTTTGTTTATCTCTGTCTCTATTCAAAATAGTTTTTAATTTATATCTCAATTTCTTGTTCTTTCTTATGTTTTTGAAAAGTTATTTTGGCATAACAATTTAGACAAGTAACTATGTGTTATTCCACCTTGCCATTTTTACTGAT
Organism: Holothuria glaberrima; assembly: GCA_009936505.3. Taxonomy (NCBI): domain Eukaryota; kingdom Metazoa; phylum Echinodermata; class Holothuroidea; order Aspidochirotida; family Holothuriidae; genus Holothuria; species Holothuria glaberrima. The sequence continues at coordinate 21,940 of WURT03342436.1, read as the reverse complement.
TCCAAATAAGCCAAAACAGGTTTCACCTGAATTGTACTTTGCATTTTCCTTTTCCCTTTTTTTCCTGTAAAGAGAGGATGCATATAGATACTCCTACCCCGAGACCTGCTTCAGTCTCGAAAGTCCAAGACTACGCCAATAATGACTCCAATCATCACGTCAGAAACACAGTAATAAAGGAAGTTAAAAGTATGATTACAGAAGAAGAAATACCAACACATCAACTTGAAGTAAAAGAAAATGAGACTGTTGAGGGTCAAATCACTTCAACCCAAGATATTAGTCAGATAGACACAACATCATGTTCCTTTCAAATGATGATCCATCTTCTTCGCCGACGTCATGGATTAGTACTAGCAGCAATCGCGCCCATCGCGTTTTCCTTTCAAAGTTTATTAGTAGATGTTCTAACTGAAACCTTAGACTCTTTCCAAGTCGTTTTTATACATGTGCCATTGTTCATGATATGTTGTTTCCTTCTTGTGCTGTATGCACGAGTCCGTCCCCCAAAGAACTACAAACATTACCTGTGGCTCCTAGGGAGTGGTGCATCGCAATCAGCAAACACAGGTTTTCTTACTTTAGCACTAGCTAACATGTCAGTCGGGAATGCTGTGACTATTTTGTACACATCTTTAGTTCAAGTCGTTTTCTTTAGTCGAATTATATTAAAGGAGCCATTGCGTTTAGTTAACATAATTTTCGCCTTTGTGGCATTCGGAGGGGTGGTTTTTATCTCTCGACCTCAATTCATCTTTGGGACATATGATGATAATGCTGGTAATGATGTCACAATTCAAGGAATAATTTTTGCAATAGCTGGATCGTCCACATTTGCCATCCTTAACGTTGCTAACAGAAAACTTTCCACACTTGGTCTTAATGGATACTTTTGCATGTTTTCCAACGGAACTATGGTAGTTTTTACGAGTGGAGTAACTACTTTAATACTGCAGAGATGGCGCTGGCCAACAATGCTTGAGTGGCTGTTTGCATCACTTGCTGGTGTTACATACGTCTGTGGTTACTTCACATTATTTTACGCTTTAAAAGTGGAGACAGCAACACTAGTGACAGTCATCGCTACCACAGAGATAGTCTATGTTTTTGTCTGGCAGGTAGGTTTTCTCCATCAGGTGCCGTTTTGGACAACTTATATTGGTACCGCTCTGGTCATAGTTGCTTGCATTGGGGTAACTCTGAAAAACCAACCTCCACTGCCACCTCCACCGTCACCTCCACCGCCACCGGAATCTCCATAATCTAATCCCACTGACTCCTCTTTTACTGCTCAACAAGGCAATATTTAGGTCATTTAGCTTTTAGGCGACTGCAATTGGTTACCCTTAGTTCTCTTTAAGTTCTGATTATTACAACCGAAAGTATGCATTGATTAAGACATTACTATATTAATTGGTCAATTGTCATTTCACTATTCGCCAGGTACAGTTTTATAGGAAAAGGGTGAATTAGTGCTTATTATCTGTTGGATCTGCACCGTCGGAAGGGTCATACCACTCGTTTGTTTCCATTTAAAATGTGGTTATATGCGCAGTCTTGTACTGTTACAAAGTCCTGTCTTAAATGAAATTTATAGTCCTTTTTCTCCGTCCCAAATTTTGATTCAGCTAGTTAGAATTACAGGGGAGAAAAGTTCTGTTACCTGACAGTGTTGAGCACATTGAGCAGATTGAAGTCCCTTCCAACATGAATGTGACTTGACTAATGTACAGCAACTCATTGCGACGCGATTACACCGAGCCGTTAAGTGTGAACATCGTTGCAGATTGTTGGAAAGCATTCACTTAACATACAAATAAACACACTCGGAAGCATATATGTGCAACTCCCCATGAGACGAGACTATTATATGGAACGTGCGTATGCTGACAAATATAGATGCTGCAAGTGAAGCCGACCTTTCCAATCCCTCAAAGTAGAAAGTTGCGGATTGGTCATCTTCAAAATTCTTCAGACATCATAGGTGATCACTGAAAAGCTGTCTACAACTCACAGTGTTAGTCTTACTATGGCAAGGTTGACTTAGCTGTTTGTATGTAATGACAATTTCCTTACACAGGCCGAGGAAGACTTAAGTGGAAGAAAACATTTGTTATATGTAGCTATCACCGAAGTTTCATAAATTATATAGTGCGCCAAAGAACATTGAATACTTTTTTTATCAAAGCAGGACGCGAGTTTTATCCCTTTACCTAATATTTTAATCAATTTATTACAACACCAGCCTTTTAATAAACAGTATTTGTTGCATAATGCTGCAACCCACAAAAAGGGTTCAAATTACTTCTTTTGAGCCAAGAGCCATTAAACCCGACAAATAATGCTTTAACTACGCGTCGATACATTGCTGCGATTTGTTGAGATATGGCCATTGCGTCAGAGATTTGCATTAACTCCCTGATATGGAAGCTTCCCAAACAATATGTAAACGTGCCTACGGCCTGAAAAGTGTTTAATACTGCCATTGGATTATTAAGCGTCCTCATGCGTTGATCACTTGCAATATTCAGAACAGCAGCTGTTCCACATGCGTCCCCCAGGAGTTAACCTTTGGACACAGCTATTCCCTATTCTAATTATTCGGGTAGAAGGCGCCACAATACCCCACCACCCCTCCCTACTTCTTCGTCTTCCGACAAGATGCTTTCTAGACAACTCGGTCAATACGTTTTAGCTTTTAGGACTTTCAAAAACTGCAATAACCTCATTTATACATAGCCAATAGCTCCGGAACCACCAAATCCATAATTATACTCACGTTGTAAAATTTCTCGTGTTATATTGAACTGTGTGCAGATTAAGTAGGAATGGCCCATGGCGTATTAGCGCATTGCTGCTATTGGTGACATTACTAAACAATTTATATTTAACGGAAACAGCGAGTGGAAAAACATCTCTGATATAAATTTAGTTGGCAGCAGATTAAAGTACTTAAATGCCCTAATGCAGTATACATAATTTTGAATTGCGAGGAACATCTCAGCAGCATGCACTCCCTTTGATATTGTTTAAATTTTTATGGATATCAAAATGAGATTCCAAATTTCTTCTCACTGGATGAAAACTGTGCACCATTTTAGACGTTTGTTTAGCTAAATGTTCAATAGCCATGTAAATGAGGTTCGCTGGTATCAAGATTCGCTATCTGGAATTTATGCTTTAGAGAGGTTTTGGAAGGATGCACGAATGATGGATACATCAAGGGTGTTGTGGTTACCACTTTCGCGTCATTTCGTTACTATTACCCTTATACAAATGTTTGGCATACCGCATGTGAACTCACATGGTCACATTTGGAAGAGTATATGAAAATGTAGAAAGGAAAAAATGGGGTCATGAGTGGTGAGATGTGAGGTATTGGAACAAATCTGATACACAGGACCATGCTTTTCCCTGCATGATTGCCACACTTGGAGATGTGGGTCAAGATGGAGAAAGTTATGTCAAGTTGACACATGTGGCGAACCAAGGCAAAGTGTGACAAAAAGATCAAGTGAACGTTATCGAATTATTCACTTTAATTTACTCAGCACAACACCTCTCTACACATTTCCTACTTTACCCCAGTTTGCCACATGTTACCTGTGTCAAAATGTGTTTTTTTTGGGGGGGGGGTCTACACATTGCCTCAGGTCCAGCCTTGAAAAGTTACGACGAAACTGACTGAAACAAAAAATATGTAAGATGAGAGTACAGGAATGACTTACATTTATAACAACAGTTAAAAGATTTTTCTTGGGAGACGAAAATAAACATGAAAACCACCCAGGCTTGTGTGAGAAATGTCACATTGTAAGTGGGATGCATATTGTTGGCTAGAAAAGGCTTCCAGATATTGCAATCTTGTGTCTTACTTCAGGGTGGAGTTGGTTTGTTGGTTGAGTGTACTGCTTTGCACACTAGAGGTCCCCGGATCAAATCCCTGCTGAACCACTTGGAAATTTTCTGGGGACCAAAATTTACTTATTGAGCATAGCTGTTAAGAGTGATGCTGAGGGGTTTTAAACTGGTGAACTTTAATTGGGTATCTGATTGTCCGTTTCAGGAAGTTTTAAGTTTCAAAAAAAAAATGTTTTCACGAAGTTGTGAGCTTTGCTGGGTTCAGCTGTTGAGCAGTGGTGCAGAGCAAGGAATCTCCACCCCTCCCAGCCTTTGGGGAAGCAGCTAAAGGCTGGGGATACACTCACGTCCGTCGGATGGGGAGGTTAAATGGCGGTCACGGGTCCTGGGAGCAGGATTGGGAGCGATTAGTACACGCCTACCTCTGAGCACTAGTAGAAAAGAAAAGGTAAATCTCGCCGGTGTTCATCGACCCTTACTTTGGTATAGGGTCCTCGGTGAGTTAGTTGGCTTCATCACCCCCAAAACTTAAAACTTAAATAGACAGGGCTAGCTTAAAAGTTTAAAGAGAGTAGCCGATAAAGAGACGAATTCACCCCACACTTCCACACACCCTTTGATTTAAGTAAAGTCTCAAATTAAAAGGGACAAACAGCAAAAAAACAGAATTCGTGAAACAAATTTATAAATAAAATTATCCCTGAACGATACTCTGTGTATTTTATGTAACACCTTTTACACGCTGAATAAAATCCCCTAAATTTGATTGTGTGATTTCTTTCTGTTTTCTCCAAAGTTGATCCTGGTTTGTGGTGATAAATGTTCCTGTAGTGAGTGCTTATGAAATGATGCATAGCTCAAACTTCTTTCACGCAGTCTGTGGAGTAGACATGTGAACTAAACATGGGGATTGGTGGGCAAACATTTGTAAATTTAGTCCTAGTTTGCGAATTCAACCCTAAAGAAAAATTCATTAAACATGGCTAGTCCCTACCGCCGTCAAAAAAAAAAAAATAAATGGAATAATTTTGGGAGTCGCAGTCACTTACGCCCCTCTCAAAGCAACCAGACTACTAACAGAATTTATGCACATGAGTTATAGATATATTATTAAAAACAATAATATATTTTGAAACCTACGCCGCCCACCAAAACCCTGTCAAGATTGCTTTAGTCAAATGACCCCCAGTTACCAAATTTCACAAGTATTCTCTTGGCCGGCGTGTATCATTCATGTATTTATTTCAGCATTGTCAAGTCATCGACATATTGTCCAGATAAACAAACTGACGTTATGACCTTCGCTTGTTATAAAGAGTCGCAGTAGGTTGACAAGATATATTATACTAGAAAGCCGAAATGCTTAGTGATTCCTTGCCATGTGATATATTGTAACAAGCATGAGTCACCCACATGACAAGCATAAGATCTCACACAGTTATCCTATTTGAGATATCATTTTAATAATTCAAAACCTATAGAAACCTTGCGACCTAAAATGATTTTTCACTTCCCCTTAAAACAAAAGCCCAATGAGCATGCTAGCTCCTTGCTGAATGAAATGAAACTCAGCCATTAGCATACCGTACAATTTTTTTGCCCAATAAGCATGCTGGTTCCTTGCTGAATGAAATGAAACTCAGCCATGAGCACACCATACATTTTTTTAGCTTAATGTGAAGTTTGCCTGTATCTCTGGCGACTGCTACATGGTCTTCAAAGTTGTTGGCAGTGAATGTTTACTGCAGTATTTCATCTCCCAAGTTTCAGCAAAGTTGCACAAGACTTGCTCTGTGCACATCTTGTGTTTACAAACACATTCAAGAATAAATAAATTGCTTTGAAGATATACACTGGCTAAACAGGCAATTCAAGGGATATCAACACAGACAGTATACTGTACAGTTATAGTACAAGTTGTATTATTCAATTGAGCAATCACAATTCATGCACGCTCAAGGGCATCTGATCTAAATGGTCATTAACTAAGTTCTCTTTTTAAAACTAATAAACAGTGGTAACAATTAATGCATGCTCATATGGACGTCCCTATAAGGACAAGGGCTGTCAATCAAATTAGCTAGTGAGGTTCCATAACTGTCCTCTGCTTTGCGGGCAGAGATTCTGCAATATTAAAAATCGGTATTTGATGCGGGTTTCATAATGGCAGAATTAAGGATAGAAATCTTAATAATTTTACTTAAAACTGAGATACTTGGCATCTCTGCAAGATGTCCCATTTCTTTCGATCATTGGTTGAATTTAGTCTTTTACCTCTGGTGAGCTCAAATAACCTTTGACCTCCACTTAAAACTTAAGGGATTATCTACTCATTATGAGCAATCTACATACTAAGCATGAGATCCCTCAAAGGTGCCCTTCTTGAGATATAGTGTTTAGCAGATTTTGACCTTTTTACCTCTGGTGACCCCAAATGACCTTTGACCTCTGCGAAAAACAATAGGGATCATCTGCTCAAAATGGGCAATCTCTATGCCAGGTATGAGATCCCTCAGAGTTATCTTCCTGAAGATAGCATGTTTACAAGCAGGTGTCACAAACATACATACATACAAGCCTACCTGCCTGTCTGCCTGCCTACGTACATACATACACGAACGTACGTACACATACATACATACATACAGACAGACAGACAGACAGACAGACATACATACATTCATACATACATACATCCAGCGTTCTTTTACAATCATATATTTCATGCGTAATATTTAGAAGTTGTATGAGTGGCTACCAACTTTCTCAAACCTATCAAAATGTGTTTCTTCGGATAGCAAAATCGATTGCTTAACAAGACTTTTTCTGCTTCTAAAATGAAAGCCGAAAGAAGCTACAATCAAAGAACAGCTTGTGTAGGTGCTCTAAGTCAGTGCCGCAAAATATACAAACATAAAAAATCAGATTCCCCTATTAAGGATAAAAATAATAACATGCCGTTTTTTTTACAAACCCCGAATCCAATCTACATTTCCGTCACTTTACACTTTTCCACCGAATTATTTACGGTACGTCATTTTAAGTGGATACTCTTTTAATTTTTTGATTTTTTGAACTATTGATACGATTATGATCATTAAAGTTCAATCTTTGTGAAGTATTGAACATTTTCTACTTCATCCTTAGCAAATCTCGCTCCCCTTACAAACTGAAGTTTTACTTTTTTGCATGGTACGCCATTAATTTACAACGAGCGCAACTCTTTGGAAATCGCTTTAATGTAGTACCTTTACGTTGACTCGCACAAGACGAAGCCGGTGTTAAAGAAATGCAATGGAGTTCCACACGGGTTGCGACAGATTTGTAAAACAATTCCACTTCCCCCTTGCTCCGTTCAAAGTATAGTGCTATATGTTTTTGAATGACATTGTGCAGTTTTGTAAAATAAAAATAAAACATTGAACTGCTAGTAATTTGAGGTGGAAAAATGAACTTGAAACTTAAAATTAACTAACTACCTAAAGTCACCTTTTTGAATGACTAACGACTGCAGGACATGTTGAGTGATAATGTAGCAAATATTGTTAAGACTTATATTGGAACATATACCAAAATAATCAATATTTTATAGTCAACCTGTAGTGGCTTGGAGAGTTCATTGTAGTGTGGCATATTGAGTTATGAGTTGAAATACAGAGCTACTGTACCACGGAAGTACAACAGACACTTTCTCATGCGAATTGGCTGGATCTGTTCTTCAATAATCAGATGATAGTTATTTGCCCTATGTTGCCAGTGCCTTACTGGAGAAAATAAAAACAGCGCGACGAAGATCAAATATCGTTCGAGGGACCTTATTGGATAAGCCCATGACGTTGCTAGTGGACATGAAGTCAACGTTCGATGCGACTAACGTTCAAAAACGGTTATTGACACAATTAACCAAGGAGATGCAATGGTACGCTTTGTGTGAAATATATGTACTGGTTATTCTAGACGCTTTTTATATTGCTCTGTTTTACCCTGCGCCCATGTCTCTCGAAGTGGCAGGTGCTGATTTGATTTGATCTTTACGGTAATGCCACAACAAGCAACATAGAAATAAAGATGGCGCCAATAAAAGACGTCTAAAAAGGCGGCAGATTGAGGAATGTAACTTGCCATAGAAATGCAATCAAGATCTGTAAAGTGTTCAAGATTTCGACCAAAGCTGCCGTTTCCACTTTGAGTGCATAAAAGATGGTCACAACTGCAAAAGCATACGATATACCGGAGAGAAGAGAAAAATCAACTCGAGCTGGGATGGACAGCGCCATGTATTAAAAAAGAAAGTTAATACCTCGCTGAAGACAACAGTAGCTGTCACGTTGAAACATATACAAACGATACCATTAACTTCTCACTGAAAACAAAAACTAGTCAGGCTGGTGCCTCTACTGACTAATTTGACTGACTAGAGTATAAATTAGTCGGCTGATGGTCGTTGGTCACAAACTAGTCAGTGGATTAGTCTGTGTGACCACCGACTAATCAACTTACTAGTTTGTGATCACTGACTAATCTACTGACTAATTTATATTCCAATCAGTCAAATTAGTCGGTAGAGGCACCATCCTGACTAGTTTTTGTTTTCTGTGCTATAGCTTAAAAAGTTTTCTACTGAAAACAGTATACATAGCAATGGCAAACGATCCGGCTAAGGCAAAGAGTATTCTACGGAAAGTGACGGAAAAGGTTAATATTCCAACAACGTTTCTGAAAATAAAAGGTGGTCGAGCGATGAAGATTACTCCTCCGAACGCTAAAAAAGCAAATAACACGTCAATCAACCGCAATGGTTCTTTCAAAATGAGCCAACTCAAGAAACCGACTTGGATCACACAAGTGCGTGTTATTGTCACTACATCACCAACAGCCAAGGACTTTAAGGAAAGAGCGACGAAGCACACTGCAGCCACTTGAAACAAACCCGTTCCTAGGAGCCACAGGTAGTGTTTATGGTCACGGGGAGGCCAGGTGCCTTTATAGGTTACAAGGACTAAGGAACCTATCATCAAAACTGGTACGTGTATGAAAAAAACTTGGAACTGATCTGAAGTTTCATTCAGAACCGCGACGAAGAGATTCTCAATGTAAAAGAAAAACGCAGAGAGTGACGCAAGCACCAAACCGTAACGTCGACGGAGGAACTGCAAAGCTGACACAGGAAGTACCCCAGCCCAGCAATCATTGTTTCTTCAGCTAAATGTGCGATTGGCATTCCTTCGTTTCATTTTCCATTAAGTCTTGGGATGCTGTTTCGATGATTGTACCGGAAGTTACGTGAGGATATATTCTTGGTCCGTTTTCATCCTTTGCAAATGTACTGGTGACGTCTTTGTTGACCTGGTTATTTTTGACGTCATCAACGTTCTCCTCTAGTTGACATGAAGCCACAAATTGGGTGGAACTTTCCGAAAAACTCCCCTTTCCATCATCTCCATCCTATAAAAAAGAATAAGTATGAAAGACGACACTCGTCTGCATTTTATTAAGCTAGACGTTTGTAACTTTTAACAGGACTGGCTAATACAAACCTTAAAACAGGAATTTAACGTTTTGTAAATACCATATTTTGTTTACCAGACTTACAAAGATTTGGATTTATTGCAGTCGATTTTTGTTTATGAAGTGTCTGTAAAAACAGGACTACGTGTTGAGTTTCTTTAAATTAAAGGGGATCTAGTAGGTTTTGTAGAATATTGAGTTCTTGGACCACAATCCAGTTAATTAAACTGGCATTGATATCATTCAAAGGAAACGAGAAATAATCGAATGTACTGTATTCTGACTTTTTTCTTTTTGTTAATGTCTTCTTAACTCTTACTATATGTTGTGATCCTATTTCATTGAATTTTGTAAGTTCTACCCAAAACGGTAAACTCCTTCTGGTTACTTAAACTTTACAAAAGGTTGCCTAGTTTAAAAAATGTGATATTAAAGTGGTTTTAACAGGAGTAGGAGTGACAGTCCTTTCCGGATTCCAGACGCAGAGGAGAACGTAGAATGTCACAGCTGAAAATATAAAATACAAAACAATGAGAAACAAAGAAATAAGGAAAAAGGTTGAGGAAGAAATGCTTACAAAGGAAGAAAGGGCAAACAGTTTAAGGTAACCTGAAATCAATTTAACCTGAAATCAATTTACCTTCCCGACCGGACCGAATTTTGACGTTATGTTTT
>WURT03342436.1:0-11796 GCA_009936505.3 Holothuria glaberrima | reverse complement strand
TTTAAGGTAACCTGAAATCAATTTAACCTGAAATCAATTTACCTTCCCGACCGGACCGAATTTTGACGTTATGTTTTACTAACGATGAATACTTTTAATGAAGACATGCCTACTGTAACGTGTTATTTACATTAGTTTGCACAGCTCCACAGGGCTTATTGGTAAACCGTTCTACATGATCATGGTCCCACTGACATTGCGCCGTAGGGCGGTCATGGTTACTAGCCCGGAATAGTTGGAAAAGAGCCACGAGGAAAAGTTGAGGAAAACTATCATGTCTAAGAATTCTAAATCTTGCCAATTAGACCACTTACCTACACTCATGTTAAAGGAAATACTTGAAATTCTGCTCTCAGTACTTACTCGTCTAGTGAATATCTCAAATCAGCATATCATGTGTCCTGCCATCTTTCAAATCGGTCACTGTTACGTCCGTCATTAAGTTGGGTGTAAAAGGTGGATGCATATTCATGAACATCTGTTTGTACAAACGATACCGGTCATATACCAGGAAACATCACAGTACAGATCGTTCCTTCGTCAAAATAACAAGTGATTTTCAATGGGCATTGGACACTAATCACTGTTTATTCTTAGTCATTTTAGATTAAAGTAAATCATTTATCATAATACACCAGGATCTCTTGCTACCTATGCCGTCTTTCAAATACTTTCACAATCACTGGTTCTCCACATTCCTAAGGTTTCTATCTTATTTTAAAGAAGGTACCTCATCATTGGTAATAAATGGCACGTCCTATGCAAGTAAGGATTTTTCTCACCGGATTCCCTCAGGATTCCGTATCGGATCCTTACATGTGTCCGGTGTACACGTCGTGGTTACAGGTAATTACTGAGAGACATGTCGTTGAAGCACACATGTTATACGTACAGCCTAATTGCGTGTGATCCAAAGGATCACACTGATGCTTCGCTGGTTTGATGAAACAGCAGGTGCAATTTCCAAAATACAGGAATGGATAAGAGAAATGATTTAAAATTGACCAATGAGAAACAGAGTTTCCGTATTATCTCCAAAGTAGCTAGCTATGGTATATAAAGTTGATAAAAATAGGAGCAACAAAGGCCTACGCAAGTGTGTCTGTCCATAATATAGGAGCTATTCTTGACGACGAATCATACACGGTACTTCAAATAATAAGCGTTGTTAGGTCGACTCTAATCTCCAACAGTTCCTTCATATTTGTCAGTTTCGGACTCATCATAACAGCTACATTAACCACCACACTTGTAACCTGCCAGCCTAGATTTCACAAATGGCCGGTCTACCCAAATATTTAACTCACAAATGCAACTTGTTCAGAAAAATGCTGCTCGCCCACCTATTCTTCCTGACTTGTACAAATATTTTGAGGTCATGAACTGTCCTTAATAGTACAGCTTCTAAGCACGTGGATTGTTTACTTTTTGATAAAAGCGCCAAAGTTGGCTCACATATACTATGACATATTCTAAGTGGGATAAAAGGTGGACTCCAACGAAATTTTGTGTTAAAGGGGGCGTGGCCACGTATTTTCAAAATGGCCGCCTGAAAATATAAAAAGACATATATTTGAGCATATATGCAATTTTATTTACCATTTTTGGATGATTCTAATGCTCTCCCGCAGCTTTAAGACATAACAGGATCACCTAGAACTGCATCATGTGATTTGATGTATATCTTATTTGCATATTTTCAAAATGGCGGCCAGAATGTTGTAAACATCTTTTGGCATAATTTATCTTCTACTTAACATATTAGAATGATTTTTTTTACAATGATTTTAAGACACGACAAAACAATAAAGTAATATTATAAGTGACTAGATGAAATACATTTGCATATTTTCAAAATGGCCGCTATGAAACGTTAAAATATATTTTTGCAGGTATTTTGGGGCATATCTTTGCTTATTATCATTTTATAATGATTTAGACTTGACTTTGAGACATGGAGGAGTCAACATGCCATGTGGTTAGAGAATGACACCATTTGCATATTTTCAAAATGGCGGCAATGAAATGCTGAAATTTGTCACATCGTGTTTGTTACTTACCACGTTGAAGAGACTTAAATGACACTGGTTTGAAAGTTAAATGTCAATTAATATCGCATTAAACGATTTAAATTATATAGTACCTCCTCAAGCTGTAGAGGTATAAAATATCACTTTATACAAACATTATAAGAAGATACATCTGACTCGTGAATTTTGCTAGTTCTGTTTTGTTTACCACTGGTTACCATAATAAGTTTCTTAACTCTACGTAGCGACCTCAACACATGAAAAGTTTGGTGGACTCAAGGCTGTTGATCTTGCATTTCCATCAAGCCATTCATGCTTTCCTACATCCTCGAAGAATGAGCTCACTTACAAATCTTTGATACCTTTTGCAGTACTGTCCATTATGCATGTTATGCATGAAATGTTAGCCTGGACCGCGAAGTACAGGTTTGAACACAAGTTTTTGCCCTCATATGTACCCACCTTGGTATATTGTTCCCTCCAGTGTTCCAACAATGCGGTCCCCATCGGAGGGATATTTGCCATAGATCTTCAGCATTGTGAAAACGTGTTTCCTAACTTCATTTGCAGTCTCTTACTTCCACATTCTCTTGTAAAACAATAATACCACAAATCAGTGCATAATCAGCCAATTGCTGTTGGGCTGGTGCTGCTAAAAGTTTTCATTTTTTTGAGTGGCTCATTATTTCCCAAACGTACGTTCCAGTATGTTTTATTTTGTCCTCGACCTGTGAAGTGTGAAGATGAGCCCCTCCGATAAATTATGGTAGAGGGGCAGAGCTACTGTCTTCCATGGCCCAAGATTCGAGTCACTTTCAAGTTGGTAGCCCCAATATACTTGAATTTGTTCCCTGTACCAAACATGACCGAGAGTTCTGAAATATCCAGTTGGGGACTATGGAAACTCCAGGCACTGCTAAACCTATGTCCATCGTACAAAAGGCGATGGCTTTTTTACCTTTAGGTTTTCCAGTCAGTGTCATTGTTCGGGTATCAGCCTCTTAGTGTGAGAACTATTCTTCTAGTTTAGTTGTGTCCTTGTTGACACACTTCCACTTCACAGGGGTGCCGAAGGTTGACACTTATTCTTTTCCATCAGGCAGAGTTTCCCTTGTAATTTGGCAAGAAAGTTGAATAGTTTTTATTTTCGATTCAACCGTGGGAAAAGCGGCATTATCCCCATGACTGGTTAACGTTCTCGAGTGCCTTGACCAAAGCTTTTCTTGAAATATATATTGATCCGCATACAATGTCCAAACGATCTGCATTCTACTGGATCATATCTCTGTTGTGGAATGGCTTGCACATTAAGGGTGGTTTTACACTAGATCCGGATCTGATCGCCTGCGCAGGGTCAGATACAATGCTCGAGATCAAATTTGTAGTGTAAATGCAGATCAGATCCGGATCTGATCGCCCGAGTTTTAAGAGGGGAAGATCAGACCCCGCGCAGGCGATCAGAACTAGTAGTGTAAACGCTCTAGGATCAACGCTGACCCGAGATCAACGGTGAAGCGTGTGCTTCTATTTTGTAATTCATTTGGAGGTCACTTCCGCTGAAGCAAGGAGGAGGATCAGAGTACGACAAGTGTACATCAAGCCTTACATGTAATTTGATATTCTGATAAATCGGGCGATCAGATCCGGATCTGGTGTAAAAGCACCCTAAGTAATGTGTATACAACCCATGGATAAGAATCGGGATCAGCTTTTTGAGGGTCTCTACTTACAGCTGGAAGGTGACTTTTCTCAGACATCTTGCAAACTGCGAGTCCAGGAGCTTTGAAGAGATTGTCAAATTTCAGTATAGGAACTGCGATGAGTCTCTCAAGTATGTTGCATAATTCATCATACGTAGACAGTATCAGCCGGATACATATTCAGATACTGCATACTGGTGCACATCTCTCTGTAGAATACTTATACCGGCATTAGTTACTTAACGATGTGATGTCTGCTAACACCAGAACACTTTACAACCCACTCACCCCAAACCAGCCACCTAGTACATGCTGCAATGTGGTCTGTGCTATTGAAGGTTCAAGAACCTGACACAGCAAAAACTGACAGAAGGTCCTAACTTGAAAACATTTACATTACATCAACAAAGCAGGAATTTTTAAAAACTCATAGAACTAAAATTCATCAAATTGTCGCTAGACGTTGACTTTCCTTAGACGTCAGCCTGCCAAAACGAATGACTAAGTATGGACCATATGATGGACCAAACGCCAAACGGTCAACCATTAGATTGTGTACAGAGTACAGGCTGAGAATTTCATCTTTAGTGTACTTTTCAAATTTTGTTTCGTTGTTGGTGAGGACAGCTTGTTAACTACCATTTACGTACTAATTGCATAAGAAATGCATACCTAAAAGTAAGTGAGCTTCTCAAATAAGTTGGGTTAATCATTTCCTTCTAGTCAGTCATTCCATCAAAATAGTTTGATCTTAATGGATTCTTCATTCCTAAAAAAAAGAAAAAAAAAACGGCCAGCATCTAAACCATTCAGAATGTAAATGAGAACTATAGATAGGCCCAAAGGAATATTTGTTGACATTTCATGATTACCATTTTGAAAAAGATGCAAATGAGGTAGGCATCTTATGACAGAGTGTAATACGGTAACATCATCCTTCCCTCAAATCCAGCAACATTTAGTCGTTCAAAAATATTGCCTAAGAGTGAAAGCATGCCCAAAATGTATTAAAACATTTTGAGACGGCCATTTTGAAAATAGGCAAATATGTTAGACATAAAATCACATTAAGTATTAAACCAAAGGAGAGCAATATATCTCTAAAAATGAAATTTAGAAGTGAAAATACGCCCACGAAACAAATTGAGGCACTTTATGGTAGCACATCCTGTAACATCAAATGTCATCCTTTTTGCTCCTGTAATTTCCCCGAACCATTGAAGATCAGAGAAATCACACAAACATGTTACTTAGATGTGAACTTAGGCCTAGATAATTATATTTGGACACTTCATCGCAGCCATTTTGAAAATATGCAAAACGAGATAATCATGCAGTAACAGAAAATTTTGCTCTTATTTATCCTGTAATGTCCCCAACTACCCATGCTAGAGTAGTGAAATCTCAAAAATGTTACTCAGAGGTGAAATTATGCCCAGACGATTATACTTGACATTTCATGTCGGCCATTTTGAAAGTATGCAAATAAGGTAAAAAAAAGTATTATGAAATATTGCTCTTTTTGATCCTGTAATGCCCTAAGGCTATGGTGGAGCAGTAAAATCACAATAATGTTTCTTAGAAGTGAAATTATGCCCAGATATTTACATTTTATGGCGGCCATTCTGAAAATATGCAAATGAGGTAAAAATCCAGTAACAAGAAGTGTTCTTATTGATCCTGCTATGTCCCCCAAACTGGAATAGAGCATTGTAATACTCAAAATTGTTACTCAGCTGTGAATACATGCCCAACGAAATAAGTTTGGACATTTCATGGCGGCCATTTTGAAAATATGGTGCCACGCCCACTCAAAGGCAAATTTGGGTGGGGTCCACCTCTCATTTTGTTCAGCATATGTCAAAGAACATGTGTACCAAATTTGACACTTCTATCAAAAATCGAACAATCGGCTCATTTTTTGTGTGCTTAGAAGCTGTACTATAAGAAACATTTGCACGACGATAAATGTGGTGAAGAAAGTCAGGCCTGACAATAGACTTTCAAAGATACCAACGTTGAAAGTCTGGCGAATAATCAAGCTTTCCTTCTAAAAAACCAAAAAGACAAGAAAAAAATGAATCACTTTCTTGTTAATAGAAAGAATGAGAAAATACCATATTTAATGACGTCCCTGACTTTTGTGCTGATTTAATTAAAGGCAAAAGGGAGAAGGAAAGGGCACCTCCATTAAAGGAACTGCAGAATTCTTGGAAAACCTCAATAAAATATTCTGCAATAAAAGTATTGTTACTAAATAAAGAGTTTTTGAAGAAATGATTTTGTAACACTCGTCCGAAGTACCCACAGTTTTGAGTTTTGAGGATCATCCTCTATACTATACATTGAGCTATACCTATCCTTCTAAACAAAATACAAGTCACGGGGTCCAGTGGTTTCCCGAGCATTTGGGATGGCGTTTTTTTTTTTTTTAGAATCCCTTTATCTACGATGCTTTCGTTTATATTTAAAATGAATATGTATCACCAATTTTCTAATTTATTCATTGGTTCTTTTACTTTTTTATGATTATTGGTTTACTTTCGTGCTAATGTGGTAATTTTGTCTCTTATTTAAGTTTATATTTATGCTAAAATTAGAAAAACATCAGGCTTGCAGGCACTAAAATGGGCAAAAACGTCAAAAATAGGCAAAAAGGGGGTATCAACAGGATAAAGCATTTGACAAATTGTATCTAAGATGTTCAGGATCAGTTAATCGTTACACTAACGTTTTTTCTCTGACTGTGTATTAGCATCTAGAACATGCTCTTAGGAAGGTGTAGTATTCTGGGGCGTGATAATGGTCCCCTTTCCCTTCATACCCATAATTTTCCTATGTTCATTTCCTCGTTAAAGCTTTCTCTTGGTCGAGTCGGAAGGTAGCGTTTTCATGCACCCCAAGAAGATATTTCGCTAACTTACATTTTTAAAATACTCAACGCGTCTACTTCAAAGATTTTGATGTTTCCAAAACGGTCTCAGGTCCCATGGGCTCCATCTGGTGCCATATGGGCCGCGAGTTTAGATTTCCAACGAAACCGGCCTAATTTTGGAGATAAGCGTCCTTCAGAGAAAAGTGAACACACTTAACCGGCTCATTTTGTCATGATCGATTCACTTAGATGAATGTTTTAATGATTTAAGGGTAATAGATGCCAAATAAAGAAAACGGATGACAATGTGTGGAATTCTCAGTAAGCTCCTTACGTTAGGATGGGTAAAAGCGCCTGGATTTCCCTATAACTTAACAAGAACATATTTTTCTGACAGCCTCGTATCTATACTTTAATTTTTATAATGTTCAAATAAGCATATACTGGTGCTTAATGCTAGTTTTTGATAACTATATTAATTAAGACGGTGCTCGATTTAGTCAGATGTTATTGGTTAGGGGAAAGTACAATGACTTTATTTTTACAACCAGTCACCTCAGAGCTACAACCTACCATTAGAAATATTGGTTCAAAATTCTTATGCACAGAATATGCAGACAACGATGATCATGTGAGTAATACAAAAACAAAATAGGTAAAAACCAACTATGCTCTTTCAACGAGAACATTAAGGGTATGTGATTTTGTAGTATAATTTTTAGCAGTACTAGAAGGGTCAATATGTCCCACTCTGGTGGAAACAGTATAACTGCACCTCTTTACACAATGTTTAACATTCAAAGTCGAAGAATACTTATTTTGATGGACCCGAAGTCGACTTTGGTAAAATTGCCAAAAACGCCATTGAAGAAGCGATTGCGGCAATTAATCGAAAAAATTACTATCGATGTACAGTTTATCAAATTTGTACGTTTAAATTGTAGCAATGTGAAACACCCCCTTTTACATAACAACATAAGATCAAATTTGTTACATCATGAAGGAAACTGCACGAATATCTTCGATATCAAAATATTAACACAAAAGGGTGACTTTGCTGAGCCGGAACATGACTTTGCCGATCGACTGGAACGAGCAAAGCTCTTCTCCCAATTATTTTCTAAGAAAAAGTGAAAATTTAACACTTAGGGATACTCTTTTCTTGCATTTGGAAATAATATCCACCGTAAAGATTTACTCTTTATAGATTTGTTTTTAATTATGTTGTTAGACTACTGCTAATTCGAAATATGCGAGACAGAAATTAAAGATTCTGTACCCACGAAAATGCCTCAGACGAGAGGATCACGGTTCGGACCTCAAGTAGGTCTAAATGCTGAAATGAAACACTGCTAAGTATGATCTCCTGTTATCTGGAACATCAAGGTAAATACACAAAGAAATCACGCATTAACACAGAGTATGTGTGACTTTTCACAATTTCCTAATGGGGTTCGCCAGTTAATTTTAGACTTTTCTTTTTTTGAAATAGTTCGTTCATTATAGCGGCTATTTTGCTTTTCCGCCATCCTGGTTGGCCTGCATCCCATAAAAACTGTCCCAAAATCAATTTTGGTATTTTTGTCTTACAGTATGATCAAATTTTAAGAGAAGATGTGTCAAGAATATTATAAGGAAAATTTGTTTTTGTTACAATATTATTTAAAACGGGGTAAATCTACACCCGTGCTTTATAGGCAGTCCTAAAGTGTATTTGCTAACTCTACGCACTTGATATTCTTCATCTTGCCCCCTCAAAGAATCCCAGATCCTCGCACGTCATGAGTTAGATAGTACAATAACGCAACCACTTCACGATTTCACCAAGTAGCCTTTAGCTTAAAGGCAGTCTAAACGGTTTTCCTTGAAAGGCGAAACTGCGTTCATTTTTACTTGTACTGAACCTTTTCCAATTATGACAGGTTGAAGTCGACCGTTTCAGAGGATAATCTATCCCCCCCCCCCCAATGTTTACGTGTACTTGAATTTAAAAATAAAAAAAAAATATTTCCTGAAATGGAGTGCGGCGGTAGTTGCACCTTGGTCTAAGTCTAAATCCACAAGTGTCACGATGGCCGAGTGGTTAGGCGATCGCCTTGTCGACAGACCCGGGTACGAGTCCTGGTCGTGACGTAAGTTTCTCTCTGAATTTTCTTGTGTTCCTTCCATTGTTTATTAGGGCTATGCTAATGCCAATACTAATACTTGGGATTGATTGATTGTCGGGAAAGACAATGCTGTTTCTACGTATGATGTGCTTATGATTAATGAAGCGGAGTCTAAAACTTGTGCTAGTTTCTCCAATGTAAGTAGCGAGGGGACACGGAGTGCAGTAAAACATGTAAACAACATTATCTGAGTCGCAGTTGAATTTTCCAGGTTTCTGCACCGTGCCCGTGGCATTATGAATTATGTTGGGTGTGTAGTATCAATATGTTTACATACAAGGCATCTGGGTTTATTACATTTCTCATTTCCTGAGGGGGTGTGTCTATGGAGCTTAGAGAGGTGCTAACCAAAAAACGACTTAATATTACGTGGCTGCCTATAAGCAACCACTGGGGGAGTAGTACAAAGATCGGCAATCGTGGGGTCGGAGTTTAAAACATTCCAGGATTTCTTAACATGTTTAAGGAGTGGACGGAGGTTAGGATGGTAGGTGACTACAAGGGGAATACGTTCAGTAACGGACCTGGTACGGTAGGAAAGTAACTGGGACTTAGAAATGGAAAGGATCCTATCAAACTGGCGGCTAAGGAGCTTGAATGGGTATCTCCGTCTTGGAAAAAAAATCAAAAACTTCAGTGGCTTTTTCTGCGAAGTAACTAGGGCGTGAACAAAGACGTTTGTATCGGATAAGCTGACTATAGACTCTGCACGCTTTGCTGTGGTAGGGGTGAAAACTGTTGAAATACAAGTAAGTTTGCTTGTCTATAGGTTTAGAGTAGACGGAGGTTTCAATCCCTACTACCTCAATCATAACTAATACATCCAGAAAGCAAATTTGTTTCGATGAATAGTCCATGGTGAACTTAATAGAATTATGAAATTTGTTAACAAAATCAAAGAATTGCATTAGACCATCAACACCATTTGTCCAAATTATAAAAATATCATCAATAAAACGAGAGTGGAAAAGGGGTGTCTGGGGAAAGGCATACAGAAAATCTTGTTTCAAAAAATGCATAAAAATGTTAGCATATGATGGCACCATTATTGTCCCCATGGCCGTGCCTTTTACTTGAAGGTAATTTTTGGAGTTGAAAGTGATATTATTATGACTCAAGATAAAACGGATAAGCTCTGCGATTTCACTGTAGGAGGGGTTGTTATGTGTATTGAGTAAATTGTAGCAACAGGTGATTCCTTCGTCATGGGGATATTTGTATACAGAGCCGATACATCCATGGTTACAAGAAGGGAACCATCAGGCAGGGGGCTAGTAATATCAATTAGTCTGTTTTAAAAATGGGTACCATCTTGAATGAAACTAGGCAAAGTGGGTAGAAGAGGTTGCAAATGTGAATCCGCATAGGCTGAGACAAATTCTGTCAGCGTGCCAATACCACATACGATGGGCCAGCCTGGGGTTAGGATATTGTCTCTACGAACAATGTCGAATACCTCCTCTTCAGTAAGCTCACTGCCCCTTTGTGGTTGTAGCCTAGTGACAATTCCCTTTAACTTGTGGATCTTTGGGAGTGTATAAAAATAGCTGGTTTTGGAGAAGCCGGAAGAAGTTTTGCAACCTCTTCTTTGATCCCGTGGGAAAAGCCACTCGCTACTTACATTGGAGAAACTAGCACAAGTTTTAGACTCCGCTTCAATAATCATGAGCACAGCATACGTAGAAACAGCATTGGCTTTCCTGTAGCAGAACACTGTAATCTCCCTAATCACAGCTTATCCCACCTTAAATGTAGCATTTTGTTTGGCCACGTTAGAGCAGCCCAAGAGAGAAGTAAGCGCGAAATAAAGACGATCCTCCAACTCAAAACACACACTACTGGTCTGAATAGAGATCTTTCTTTTATGAGCACTCATGCACGAATTGCTCCTGATGTATATAACCTTTAAGTTTTCCGTTATTTTGTATTCACAACTGAAGAACAGCTTTTGACTGCTCGAAATATTTTGTTTTCGTTTGTAATATATCAGTTGGCATGTTTGTATCTGTTTTTTCCGGCGTTTTCTGTCTTTTCTACACACACACACACACACACACACACATATATATAATATTTCTCTAATTCCCACCTTAGGGTGAAAGAAGTTGTTGAAAAGTCGACTATAGGGCGAAAAGACGGATTCCCCTTAACAGTTTCACACACTTTTTATATAGGAATACGTAAACGTGTGGAAACGTCCTTTTACAAACACAATCTCTATGCTATTACTTCAAAGTCGACGAATTTACGGACACCTATCTTTTAACACGCACGGATGGCAGGCCATTGAAATAACGTTGTTTATATCTTGAGGACGTTGGGGGGGGGGAATATATGCCTATGTATTTTATTGTTTTTTTTTCGCCTTAAGGTAGGAAGATTTAGGGACTTTCGCCTTTAGGGGGGATTTAGCGTTATATGTATGTATATATATATATATATATATATATATATGTATAGGTCAATATGAAGGTAGTAATAAGTGCTAAAAGTTTGCGGAAAATTCAGATCGGTTGAAAAAATTGAAAAATGACAAGGTGGAAAGAAACGCCTTTTTTAACTTGCCCCCTTTTAAACTAACTTTTCACCAGTTTCCCTCAGCTCTCATTTCGCTGTTTTTCACCGTGTCTTTTTTTAATTTGTTTCCACAGATCTGTTCATGCCATTTTCTAGTTTTAACACCCGATCTGTTCGTGCCGTTTTTCAATGTGTGCTTTCTTTACTTGTATTTCATTGTTGTTCAGTTGCATTTTTGCCACTTGATGAAGTTTATACTCGAAACGTCGTGGGATTTTCCGCAAACTTTTAGCACTTATTACTACAATTATATCGACCTACACATTTCCATAGTGCTCCGCAGCATTTCGCCCTTTATATTTGTGTATTAATGTATATATAAAGATATATAATTATACTCGAAACGTCGTGGGATTTTCGGCAAACTTTTAGCACTTATTACTACCTTCATATCGACCTACACATTTCCATAGTGCTCCGCAGCATTTCGCCCTGATATATATATA
>WURT03342326.1:5736-19710 GCA_009936505.3 Holothuria glaberrima | reverse complement strand
AGGTTGGTAGGTTGGCTATTATCAGATCTGTTTTTCACATGCTTCTTTTACACGTTATTAGTGATTACTATAGTAGTCAAGCATAAGTTTCTTTTGTTCTTGTCTATCCAATATGCCTGGAAAATTAATCCTGAAAAAACTTTGAAAAGGTGAATTACTGGTTACTGAGAAACTGATTCAAGTGATTGGAAAACTATTTATTATCTGAATATGTCGATAGTAACCTTTCATCTAATATTTGATTTAATGTTATTGCTTTCGTTGTCAATTTCGCAACCGCTATTTTGAAAGCATCCCCGTGACCAAGGTTCCAGTTCATTGGAAGACCATAATATTTTCCAGTAAGTGACCAGTCTCATTGTTTTTACGGATTGTTGATGACATACCTTTGAGTACATGTAAATATTGAGTTCAGTTGTAACTAGAAAAAATGTTATAATCAAAAATGAATGAGTATGCAGCTATTCATTTTGCTTCTAGTTGAACACTTTCACTAGTATGTTTTATAAAGATTTAATTTCCAACTCAAAAGCTAGATGATGTTATTTTTTCCTACCCTTCTTAAGGTATGGTGAAATTGTGTCTCACAACGTTTTCACAATAAATCTGTAAATGTGGGTAGATTTTCGTAAAATGTATCTAATTTTACTAAACGACAATCTTTTGAAGAATTTTAGATCACTCAAAAAAGAGATTTATACTTAACATGTGTTGATTACGCAGCTTTGTGAAATTGGGAACACTTTTAAAATAAGTACGAATTAATATTATTGAGAGGTTAAGTTAGGAAAAATGTACTTTAGATAACGTTGAGAAGACCTGGTAAAAGGGTTTCCAAACTAGTTGTATTCTTGAGATACGATACTCTTCCACAATGCAGTTTTGCTCTACGTCGTTTGTAAGATGAAAACAGTTCATTGCTTTATCAAGGAGGAAAGAAATTTTTTTTTTCATTTTTTCTCGTTTTGAGTTAAAGAGGTTAAAACAAGTTTATATTTATTTTGGTAAAGTATACTTATTGTTAAGGTTCTAAGCTGTTAAATCCACTTTTAAAAAAGAGTGAGGAATTTCTTAGTCAATCTAAATTGTTTACGAGTGAAATACTAGTAGTAAACATACGATAAAGATGTTTCAACGAGAAACCATTTAAAACAAAAAGGTGTTTTTTGGAAAATAAACTGTTAAACAATCAGGTAAGTTTCAACAAACTAGAAGACAGCGGTTACGCAAAAGTTTAGTGAATATCATTTGTGTGAAAATAAGAGTCGTAGAAAATATTGAAACTAATAATATAACACAGAAAGGAACGACTATTATAGAAAGTTATGCTTACTAAACTAAACCTTTACTTAAATTTAGAAGAAATTAGTTTCATTTTTGTGTTTTATGGGCAGACGACATATTCATTTTATAGAAAAAGCTTCAGTTTACTTCACACCGTATATGTGAAAATATGACTTGCTGAGTTAATATGTCATCGTAAACAACAAACCAAATCTTTACATTTGTGTAGTTGCTATGCAAATATAGAGGGAAACATAGGTAAAATGTTGGTTTTACATTGAGCACGGTGATCCAAATAACCAGACTGATTGTAGCATCATGAGTGTAGAACTGGTTAATATTGTAGAAGGAGGCGAGTGGGACATACACATTGCATGATTATTGTATATGGTTTACTGACACCTTCCAGTAGTAGCATTGGCCTGTTGTAAACAAAGGAATATTTTATCATGAAATTAATTGTTTACTGAAAAAGACCTGGTCAGTAAGGGCGTGGAAAATATGGTGAAAAATATGGACATCTCAGTTTTTGTTTGAAGAAACGATTTTTTATCTAATGTTGGTTAGGCTTTATTTGATATAAGTACGTTTTTTTAGAAAAAACTGAATATTTTATTTTTTGTGACTGTATGCTCCTCTCTCTTCAATAAGTCAATTTGAAAAAATAGCACGGACAAGTTTCTTATAACAATACAATCAGTCACAATAAGAGACTCAATGGTAGGCATTACTTAAGAGAGCATTCCATATTAGTTCATACATTTCACGAAAGCATTAATCTACCATTAGATTGTAGTTTCGTTTACGCTAAGAATCGTTGTCCAAACATGGAAAATGACATCTTTTGGATAAAAACGTTTCTGTTTCATCACTTCTCGTCTAGTTTTGTTGTTACGTTTGCTGATCAAAACGACTCTAGTGATAACAAATGAAGGATGGTTTTGCCGAGAAAATTTTCACACTGTACGTGATGCAAAGTTGACGTTGTAATAATCTCTTGTTTTAATTCACATTCAAAAATATCAATTTGTTTGTGGTGTGGCATAACAGATTATAGACACCATAAATGTTAATTCTACTCTAAGTTATAGCTTTAGCTATTTCATCTTGAAAATTTAATCATTTTTCCATGTTGACTTTAATGTTGTCTTGGAAAGTCACGTTACCCTTCTTGAAGTTACCTTGATTCGGTAAGGTAAACTGGTCATTATTTCGTTATGTTGTATATAGTTCCGAGGAAGAAAAGTAAAAAGTGTTCATATTTAATCAAGAAAGACAAAAACATACATTGGAAACAATCGTTAAGCTCTGAATCTTAAATGATACAAACTTGATGGAAATGTTATTACTCTTAGTAAAATTCTAAATAAAGGCATAATGATTATTGTAACAGGAAGATTATTGAGCTATTCCATAAAGTGTTTGTCTTATGACGACGAAAAAGTGCAATTATTTTTCACCACACAGAGTGAACTACAATTCTGTTGACGCTTCATGTACAATAATTTTAGGAGCGACGCGAGTATCTTATTTAAAAACGTTTGTTTTGGGAATTGATATTATTCATATAGTCCAAAAGGTGAAGTAAAATTAAGGTTGTGCAAAAATTTATTCTCGGCAAATTTTTCATGTTTTCAAAAATTGTCGTCAGTAAAAGCAGGACAGTTGGGTCCTCTTTGATATTAAATAATTTTGTACGATATTGTTTTAAGTACAAAAATGGTATCAGCCTACTAATAGGCGATTTCCTTTAATTCTTGTTGAAATCAAAATTATATTTTTTCTCATTAGAGTGTTTAATTTCGCTCCCTAATAGAAGTTGTCTTTGGCTGTTCAAATTTGTACAAACATAAAGC
This sequence comes from Holothuria glaberrima, assembly GCA_009936505.3. Taxonomy (NCBI): domain Eukaryota; kingdom Metazoa; phylum Echinodermata; class Holothuroidea; order Aspidochirotida; family Holothuriidae; genus Holothuria; species Holothuria glaberrima. Next base: position 16,570 of record WURT03342326.1, on the reverse strand, counting down.
TAATTCCTTCATGTAGCTAATGCCTGCATGAATTTTACAAGCTTAGACGTTCCCTGTGATTTGCTGAAAGCAATTATACTTTAGTCGTGCATTTATCTACATAAAATTTAAAATGCCTACCTATCAGCTTTTATATGAGGGGTACCTTCATTGCACCCTTAAAAAACAATCTTTCATAACTGTTGGTCAAAGCATTTTGGAAATTACAGATTTTTAGGAATCTACATCATTGCACGATTTCCAAAAATTACCTAAAACATCTTTTTGCATGCTAATTGTATGAACACATATTATTATAATTATTTGTTATAATTTAAATCGCAATAAAGGGTACATTGTTTCAATACTAATACAACAACATTCAGAATTACCAAATGGCATTTTTTAAAAGTGCGTTGATATAAAACCCGTTACTGTTTTAACGTACCTTCAAATACAGCTTCGTTATTTATTTCAAAGTAAAAACCACTGTCTTTGTCTATTATTAGAGCAAGTACTTCACTCTGTTCTGCATGTAACTTTGGATGGAACAAGAAATAAAAATTTCGAATACTTATCTTAAAGGAAAATTTTTAAGATTGTGATCACACTACATCAACTTCATTGCACACTCTTCTTCATTTGAAAAAGAAGTGTTTCTTCGCATTGATTAAACTGAAAGAAGAAAAATTAAGATAACTTTGAAATTTATAGACCAGCTCCGAAGTCAGTAAAGTCGTAAGAAGTTGCAATGTGTTGTATGTCTTTAATTCCTTGCGATTGTTGACTACTTTGTAAGTCTGATTGTAGTTTCTATGTGGCGCAAAAAGTAGAAACAGAATAATTCTAAATTATTAGAAAGAAAAGGGAATCTTTCCTAACGTTAGTAAAGTTAAGCTGAAGTTACTTCAGAAAATATCTACGACGATCTGGTGTCTGGCATGACGTTCGACTGCGGTCGCATTTCTTTGTTTTCATTTTACCGCCCGTTTTCACCACAAAGCTGAAATCTGATGACAACTACACCATACGCAGATTTAAAGATTCAACATGAAATCTATGTATAAAGTCTTTACAAAGCAAAGGTTTTTATTCAAATGAGACAAGATATGCATAAAAGATGTTAGTGATGTATACATCACTAAAATCTATAAACTGTGCAAGAACTATACGACTTTGGGGATGTATATCTTACCAATAAGTAATGAATCTATAAACTGTGACGGAATGTAAATTTTTCAAAAAGTTAAAAGGGAACAAAAAAATTTTAAGGTTTTAAACCTAAAAGCAAATTGTTTATAGGAGAAAAAGAGAGTAGGATCGATCATTCTAAATTTCTTTGATTTCTTTAATTCCCAGTTTCTTATCTGATTTTCAGTTCTAATTATGGAAAATAGGTTACATCGATTTTTACAGTAACCATGTGTCTTGCGTCAAAATTTAAAAAATAATTTAAGTATGAGTGGAACCTTCGCTTCTAAAATAAGCAACTAACTTACTTACTGAATGGAATTAGAAATCGATAAAAGATCAATTTGACTTAAATTTTTAAGGTTGAATTTAATTAGCTGAAAGGCAAAATATGTCGTGGTGTTTGAAAAGATTTCAACCGGATTCAGTGGGGAAAGCTTTGTTGAGATAACATAGTAAAGAACTTAAAGGCAAATATTGCTTTCAAAATGCACCAACACGGTATAAAACGAAAATACCATTTATGATTATTAAACTAATCAGTCTCACCAATAAATGCTAGCAAAAGCTTTATCTCTTGAAAATATTATGTATTGCAAGAGTAACGGATGTTGCAACATTTGAATTTTTGAAAGTTTGGGTGAATAAATTACTTTTGTGCAACAAATAACCAAATTTCTTCTTTTGAGAGCCTTATTTCTTAAAAAGAAAGCTACCTTATTGTGAATTGTCTAACATTCTGTACCTATTAATATTGGTTTTAAAAGTATATTTTCTGTAAAACAAATGTAATATTTCCCTTTAATTTTGTAAAATTCCGTGTGACAACTTTGTGAATTAACATGTGTTTTAACTTGGATAAAGTCAATATTTGTAATGGAGAGATATGAACAGAAAGTGTGCTATATTTGTTATGATTGTGTATATTGAGCGAAATACCAAACATTTCTTGAGAATAATCTGTTTCCTTTTCGCAGAATCGTTAAGTCGGAGAAAAACCTAAGCTGTAATATATGATAACTCCAAATTATTTTTAGAGAGGTATTTAATGCTGCAAGTGTTCCATTTTCTAACTTCAACCTATATATTTTATTAAAATGCAAAACCAGGGCTGTAACATCATGTTACAGCACTGGTTTTGTATTTTAAACTAACATCCAAGTCCGAAGTCGAGTCCCTCTTTCGCCGGACTCGGAATCGGCTGTGAATGGAAGGTCACGGCACCGGAATTGGCCAGGAATGGGCCAGCTGGTCTCTGACTCGGAGCCAATTCTAGATGAATACAAAAAAAGAAAGTTTAATTAATGTTTCCGAGGCAACATTATTATTGGTGCACAACTTAACAAGTAAATGGTCACATAGAGTCATCTAAATTACATGGTCAGCCAGAGTGTAAAATTGACGCCTCAAAAATGCCCGTTTTCATCATAAGTGTAAGTGTAATTGTAAATAGTACAAAAAGCGTTTGCATGAGGCGCTACATTTTCAAATGGCCAGACTCGGGATTGTAAAACCTGGAATCGGAATTGGCTCGGAATCGGAGGGTACTGAACTCGGAATTGACCCGAAATTGTCGCCACTGGAATCGGATTTGGCCCGGAATTGGGTTAGATGGACTCGGTTGCAGACCTGTGCAAAACCCTTTCCATATGTTGGCATTACATTGTGTTATGTACTTGATATGCATGATATAATGGTTAGCAAGCACATGTTCTGTTTACTGTATTTCGGGTTACGCATGTTCTTTCAGGTAGGTATAGTTAAGTAAGATTCTCGCTTCTCATCGTGTCTCATAAATATCAATCCCTAACGCAAAGGCTTCTTATTGAACTCTTTTGGTTTCTTGCAAACAATCAAGTAAAACATTTTAGGGACAACGATGGTATATGAGACCATTGCATGATATTAAGTTTACTTAAATGTGGTTCCGTACTTTTGTGGGCCAAAGTTCTTTGGAGACGAGAATCCAAAAAGAGCAATCTAAAGAAATGGAAGACCTATACATTTACACAATACACTCTAGATGGCAGGCCTAGTTTAAAGGACAATACGGTAATGGTGTTAGCTGTTGTCTTAAATTATTGATACTTTCTTATGAACTATTTTCTCTTGCTCAGATACTATTAATTAAGCAAACTGAGATCTTTTGTAGCAACGGAGAGAAATTATAAAGAAAGTTGTATTCTTCCTTTGATACATGTACGAAAAGAAATGATAATTTCTCAGAGATTGCTTATCCAGTGTTTGGCTCTTTTACGGTAGGTATTGGCAAGGAATTAGACGAGTTTACTTTAACAATGCTTGACATTCAAATGTTATGTAGATGAAATACACTAGAGCTGTTAAGTAATATCGAAAAAGCTTTGATTGAAAGGATAAAGAAATGTACAACGTTATGAGTTTAGATCCTTAAAGTACAGTAATTAAAAACGTACCTTTTCAAACAGAAAATGTTTGGAAAGCTTTAACCAATTTCTGATTATGTCTGAAAAACAACGGTTTGCAGCAAAAAACTTTAATAAAAAGAAGTGTTTTATTTTATATCTTAATGATTGACTTTTATGTAAATCTAATACAAAGAACAAGGTTTGGGGCATCAAATATTATCCCTTACTTGAAAAGGTTACTACTGAAATAAGTCTTTGCGAAAATTATCTAAAACCATTAGGCGTCCTAGTATTATTATGGAACTGCCAATTGACATATACAACCCTGTGCTCTCTTTCTCTCTGGCCAAAGGGAATTTTACCCTTAAAGGGAAAATGCAGTCTTCCCCCCCCCCAAATTGAATGAGTGTGCCCCATCATCCTAGTTCAGGAATGGCTCTTATCATTCATGTGACAATATGTTTATTACTCATTTGTTAAATTCATACAGAAAAACTCCTTGGTTTACCTTCAATATTCAATGTTTGTATATAGAAACATAATGAAAGATACTTGAGTGGAATCAGAGAAGATTTGTAAGATTTAGCAAACTTTTGAAAATAATTTTGGGGCGACTGACATCTCCAATTAAAATGAGGGAAAACATTCTTCCTCTTTCAACGTTCCTATATCATGTGCGTGATTCTGGAAAGTTGCAGGAGAAATCATTCCAAGTGGGAATCTTTGCAGGAAGTTGATACTTTTGTCAAGTAACCCCTGCTTTTGCTCCCTGTGACCCCTTCCTAAACCCTAAACCTCTCCCTGAATCTAATATACTTTGAAAAAATCACAAGGAAATGGACACATCTAACACCATCTGAGTGACGTGACTTTGGAACAATTCAACGGAGGAATGGATACCTGTAATAGAGATGATGCAGCTAAATGACTCTTTAACATAGTCCTCCAAGCCTACTTTTACCCACACAATAGATTTTTTCTCCTGATTCCCACCTCAGTCTAAGTTATGTATGTACCTGTCTGGTGCAAAAAGAGGCAATGTGACCTGCTACGCAGGTAGACAGGGCAGTGGATCATCTGAACAGCCTCTCATAAATGTCAATTTTAGATTTAGCATCTATAGGCAATATGTTCATGGATACCATTTTTTAAACTGACCACAATGTGAAATATTCTTCATAAAAATGTTGGCTGTAAATTTGAGTGGAAGATTGATAATCTATGCAAACACCAGAACTTCTTGATATTTAAAGAAATGTGATGTAATATATTGATTATGTTACAGGAGATATGTAAGAAGAATAGCAACGTTAACGGATACTACAAGTGTAGAAGTATAGCACAAGTGTGGGCCCATTTGTGGGAACTTGACATCCACAAATTAGGTCTGCAGCAAGATATCTTTATCCCAGGATGTTATTTATTCTGTTAGTAAGTTGTGCTTTGTTGTAGAGAGGTCCAAAACATAGAAAATGTAAATTGTGTCACTCCAGGTAGGCCTAGTTTATAATGTGATGTTAGGAAGCTGAACATACCGTGGTGAAGAAACCTCAACAATATCCAGAGGTAAACAGAACTATAAAAGCAACTGTCTTTTTGCAATGCACTTACACATTAATGTATTTTATTGACTCCCAGCTCAGTTATAGCGTAGAACCAACCAAAGTCATTGTACTTTTCTCCTAGACTGTCAAAATTATGAAATTTATAGCTTTATTTCGCCCTGAACTCAAATAAACAAAAGACACCATCTACTCACCTCAAATATGACATTTCAAATTGTTTCCTTAACCTTATACCTCGTTACCCTTAAGAAGATTTGGTTTCAAGCGGCCCAAGAATCTGACCGTAGCGCTTAACCGTTATACGGGCCTCCGTGCACCCCCACGGACAGACACCAGCGGTTCACTGTACGATCGCGGCAAGGTTACTGTAACTGTATTATTAAAGCATCTGATATATGATAATGGGCGAATTAAGAACCTTTATTTATTCGCAAAAGTGTAGGTAAGAGATCATGCTGCTTTCTGGCCCAATTTCATCTTTACAACATGCCATTTGTGCGCAAAAAGATCGTGGCGAGCGAAATGGTAGAGACCCGCGCCACGTCAGAACAGCCGTACACGAATGGTGGCAGAAGCTACATTTTGGCACGTTTTGTTGAATTTGCAATACAGATTAGACAAACGGTCAAAGACAAATTTTCCTCAGGTTTGGTTGAAATTTGGTTCAAGAACAGAACATAAGAAAACACTTGGTATCAGAGCAAGTTGTTTGCACTACTAAGCCTTTTAATGGTATTTTTTTTCTTATAGTTTCAGCACTGAGTTAAGAGGGAGATTTCATGTAGAATTAGACGATGTGAATATGCCGCCCTTCATGCATGACTCTTTAAAGAAAATGTCGCTTAAAAAAACAGAACAGAATTTCGCTTGCATGAAAAAACAATTTTCCGTAACCAAATTCTGAAGAAGAATCTTCTAGACTAAAATAATCAGAAATATTTACAAAAGAATATACTTACGTTTTAGTATGACGTATTACAAACAGAAAGCTTAAATTACAGTTTCCACAAGAATAAATCAATAAATTACGCAATTCTTTTTTAAATGTCTCTATTGCGAGCAAAGCCAGCAATTATTAGGTTTTTGGTTTCCTTAACTCAAGTCTTCTTGGGCTATATATTCTCTCTATTTCTCAATCTTTTGCAAGACATTTTTTGTTTCCATTTTTAACCATAAACAGGTTGCAGGTCAGTTTTACGTACTTCGGCAAATATGACGCGCCAGTATAATTTTTTTCAATATCTTAGTTAGAGTTTTGATGTCTGTATGTGTATTGGTTTTTTGTTTATGTGTACGTGTGAATTAAACTTTCTTGTAGTAAGAACAAACACAGGTCTCAATTCACTTTCATCCAAGCATGGAACTACTGTTACTTTTGTACCCGCTATAAGATAACAAAATGTCAAGTGCTTTAGAATGTCTTTCTTTAAAGCAATTAAAAACAACGTCATGCTCTGCAAACTTTTAGAGTAAAGGTTTTACTCTAAATTGTTCAATTGCATATTAGGGTCGCAAATAATGATAGTGACAAAATATGTTGATCTTGAAAATAGTTTAGTTAAGTATACTTCACTTTAAGGCGAAAGAATAACACAAATCAGGTCTCAAGGCTTGGAATGATGGTAATAAGACTCGCTGAAATATATATTTTTTTGGTACTAATATATTCTTTTTATTTTATTATCCCCTGTGCACAAGTTCTATTGAAAAAAGATGTGAAATTGTTCTCAATTTATGTGCACAAAAAATCTCTGCCAGTTTAATCCAAGTATACAAATTGTGTTGTTGGGCAGGCTTAAAAATGTCTAAAAATTTTATGTTTTAAATACGTACATACTTGGTTATTTTGTCGACTTTGTATTTAATTTAATCAACACATAACGTAAATATGTAAAGAACATGACCTAGAATGAAAAATATTTTTAAATATACGTACATAAAACTTTTAATGCACATTAATTCCAAACCAACATATTGACGAAAGGTTTAATAGCTATATCATAAGGCATAATTTGTGTAGCATTCTGTTTCTACGCCATTCCAAAAGTATGAACTGTGTTCAGAATCAAAGGAAGGGACCTGAAACTTTGATCCCCAAATTGTCAGTGAGAGGATGTCAAATGATGTATCTAAAAGGCCCTTTTCATAATGCATCTCTCTTTTAGCAACTGTAATGAAACTCATAACATTGATTTCAAGGGACGTTTTCCCTCACAGATAGACCTCGTTTCACAACTGCCCATGACCTAAGTTTAACGCTGAATATTACCGTACACTTCATGCCCGTAGCCAAGTGTGGGTTCACACCCCCATAGACCAAGGTGGAAAAGAAACATAATGCCCCAGATCACTTGTTTATATGAAGGGTATGTCGATATGAATCCCTTTTAATGATAACTTTCGAGGCGTAAAAGGAAGTAAGATCCTACCAAAATTTCATTTAAAATGCCATTTTTCGGCGCTCACCCATAAAAATAGAAGACCCATTATTCCTTTGATCCCCCACCCCTACCCTCACACAGACCAAATCCTGGCCACCGCTAATAGACGTTATTCTATGTACAAATATTTTAATGATGTCACTTGGAAGAGCCCCATGTTTTCTATTTCTATAAAATAAACATTAACGCAATTTAAGCATGGGGCCAATAGCTGACGAATGGGCACACGTGGTGAGGATATCATATCATTCTCCTCCCCCTCTTTTTCCAGAAGGGGGCACATGTTCAATTTTATAGCTAGCAATAGCTGATTTAATCGATTCCAATTCGAAATCGGTGGAAACAGTTTTAGCGGATTAAAATCTTGTGGAAATGCCTCAGATTTACCACAGATAGCTTAGATCCAAAGTTTTCTAGGGCCTCAAACTGCCAAAGCTAACTATGAATCATACGTTGCAGCTAAGGTTCCACAATTAACCCTTGAGTCAGTTCTGGTTACGGTCATGCCCCTTTCCCCTCTCCTTGCTTTAGTTCGAGAAAGCTGTTGACGCTCTTGAATTCAGTAAGTTGTTAATCCAAAAGCCTTTCATATACATGGCCAATAGGGTTTAGCATTGTATGGGAATACCGGCGCTAGTACTAGTAGGCTTAAGCAACATTTTATTTTTATGCTAAACCGTCTCTTTTATTTTGATACTGGTTGTCTGGAAAAACTGTGTGCCATCTTTTTTTTGCCCCTGTGATATACCTAGCCACGACTTATTCTCAATCAGTAGTTACTAGCAAAATGATGAGAGAGGAAAGTACCGAGTCCCTGGAGATATTTCATCGTATCTTACTCGATCTTACAAATTTTGTATTAAGGTGAATAGACTTATCTGTATGTAAAATAATTAAGCTGCTTGGGGCATTTCCATTTCTGTTTCTGAGAGTTTTTATTCATAAAATTCAAATATTTGTATCCCCATTTAGCATCTCTCCTAATTTATTATAGATCATGTTGGAGAGAGCATGACATCTACCATTCTCAAAGGATACACAAGCAGTGTAGTTTAATGAAGTACTATCTCGTCTATGTATTGTTTTGTATGTCGAAACTAAAAGCCGAGATTACCTCATGGCAAGTTTACATTTTTAAGTACATGTTGAAGTATTGGCGCCGACGAGTTATTAAAACATTATTTTTTACTTCAAACAGTCTCTTTATTCAATGATAAGCTTCAAACAGTCTCTCTATTCAATGATTAGCTATGTGTTGGACGTAAAATATAGTTTTAGTTTTGTTTTCATACCTTGAAGGGTGAAAGTGATACATACCTTCAACTTGAACAAAAATACAGGATCATGAAAATCCTAATCGGTTACTTTATATAAAAAGACAAGAAGTTAACTTAAAGATTAACTTAACCAAACATTCTTTAAGCTACCAATTGTGACTCATCCTATTTATGATATAACCTTTGACCTTTGTATAGCAAAAGTTTCAAAATTGTCCTTCCTGTTATCCCGAAGCAACATTTAATCAGCTTTTTGAAGTAACAATTATTCAAACCAAACAGAAAAAAAAACTGAAAGGTTATTAACTCGCGGCTATGAATGGTGGTTGAGACGAAAACCAGCCAGGCATAGTTCTCTTTTGATTCCTTTGTTGTTTATTTAACAGCGTCTCATTTTAACCCAAACTTTATTTCGGACACCGGCAACCTCGTTTGAATTTCGTTAGTGTTAACTGTATCTCTTGCTGTCAATAACGTCTGTTGACGGATGAAAACATGGAATGAATACAGATTATCTTGTCAACGGTGACAAGTAAGCTATAGACTTTGAAGGTAACTTGTGTATTTAGCCATCCCATACGTATTGATCTTTTCTAGATCTGTTTTCTTTGGCTTAAGACGACAGCCAGCTAATATTAGCGAAATGAACAATAGGTGGGGACGACCAGTCCAGGTGTTGGTCACTTTTTATTCCTCGTTCTAATGAGGAGGCACGAAGTGGCTTACGGCTTATTTCCTCTGCTACAATTGGCCATTGACAAGAGATTATTGCCAAAAGAATTTCTGTCATACACCTTGATGAGGTATCTTTGGGACCAGGAGAAGAAGACACAATGGTTTTGTGTACTTTACAGAAAGGGCCTTATCAACTTGTTTGCTGGAGAAGTTGATTTTCTGTTACTCTTTTAACAAGATTTCTACCGGATCGAAGAGGGGATATTTCAGAGCTCTGGCCAGGTGATTGTTGTCACCATGACTTAAGTGTAATAAAAATGCTTTCTAAGAGAACTTAGGCCCGTATTGATTCATTACACACGTACACACCTCCATAAAAAGAAACAGTGTCTCTTGGTTTTCTGCCCCCTTTAGTGCTTTCACAGAATATACAAACGATAAGACGATAACGTTGTCAACTTTTGATAGAAATGTCAAATGTCAGAGTGTTACGATGAAGAAATGTAGTGATGAGTCTGAGTAGGCATTTTATTGATATTTAGTAAACGAAAAACGACCCATTTAATTTGCTCGTAAAGTTTCGGTTTAAGTATATAAATTAAAAGTTGTTTTACCTCGAGTATTAAAACAATAAACAAGGTTTGAGACCAAATGATTTAATTGTACACCGTTAAAAAGTACAAAGTACAAAAAAGACTAACCGGGAAAGAAAAATGGCCGTCTATGAGACGCCAAGAGGGCAACTTCCTCCACAAATAAATATGGAGCAAACAAATTATGGTGGGAAATTACCGGAAGTATAAAATGTCGCCCCCAGTATCTAATGTCTTTACTAAAAGTTGTTCCACGATGTCTGGTAAATCTACAGCTATGTGGCCCTGTGTGTAGTACGGTACCAGTTTAAAGTCTCCCCGAACAAAAAAATGCCAAAATGATCATCTGTGCATTAGAGTTAAATTCGAAGATTTCAAAGTGTAAATTTTTAGCAAGTTGTCGAGTTTTCATCAGGACTGAAAGCTCTCCAATGCACCAATAAAAAATACCGAGGCCCATGTCGTGATTGTACTGGTACGAGTTGGCTATTATCATTCAGTTTTATGTACACTAAGTTTATCATCCATGAATATGTATCAACCAACGAATTTATAAAAATAATTTAAAAATTATTTACATGAATCTCGGATGACATTTATATGAATCTCGGATGACATTGTGCGGGTACTTACTTTGTGGTACTTTTCAGTCTACTTTACATGTTATTCGCATTTTCCTGGTGTGTTTTTATGTGTACATATGACAAATCTATCTTTATAAAAAAA
>WURT03342216.1:0-24105 GCA_009936505.3 Holothuria glaberrima | reverse complement strand
GTCTAAACCCTACAAAATAACATCAGCTAGTTACCTACAGTGGGACCCACTGTAACACTATCATGAAGTCAGCCACCACTCCTCTGCCATGACACCCCCACCTCCCCCCCTGCCCAAAATGCTATTTTTTAATGTTTCTCTTTACAAGTGAAAAAATCTGGTTCCGGCCAGTTAAAAATCTGGCCGTATTTGAAATACTATCCGGCAAAATTGGGTTCTGGCTGGAACCAAAAATTTGGATCCGGTGCATCCCTAATTTCATCTCAAGGAATAAAACTGCTATGAAGAGAGTAACCCCTAGATAGCTGGAGCTATGAAAAATTTCTACACTACAGAAGTTAAATATCTTTAAATCAGAACAGACAAAAATGCAGATTTAGAAATATATGTGTAGTAAGCTTGACCAGAGATGAAGGCATCAAACTATCTCTTCAATAAAGAATTGGGAAAAAGAACTTGATAATAAGAAAAAAAAAATGATACACAGAAAACATAAATTGAGATGGAAGCAAATTGGCTCTTAGTCAAATTGACATAGTTTAAAATGGAGATAAAGAGAAGTCTCTCTGTTAGAAACCAGTAAATGTTTGTCTTCATAGATGCTCTCGGCAAACACCCAACCTAGCTATGTAATAAACTTGTTCATAGACAGCAGCTAAATTCTTTTCTAACATAAAAACATTAGCTGTCTGAGTCATGGCCCTTTCAACTAATATTGTAGCCTACTGTCCTATTTCACGCACTTTAAAATGCATCCTTATATGGTCTTATGACACTCTAGTAGACGTTATTTTACCCTGGAAGTGTAAAGCAGCACACAAAATGGGGATAAGTATTGTTCTTGGGTGGAAGTGTGGTGTAATACTCTGCCTTTCACCAAGGTATTCTGCAGTTGCATGGATTCAAATCCTCCTTGAGCTGGTTGGGTTTTCCTCCTTATTCTCTGACTTTCTCCCCACATGACATAGGCTTTGCCATCAAAATTGGTTGCTGAACCAATAAAGGCAATTAAGGTACTGAAGTGCCTGTGGGCTGACCACTTAACTAGCATTCTTTTTTGAGGGGAGGGGGGAGATAAGCACTGTGACCAAGACTCAGTGGTAGTGTTTTGTTGACTTCTACAGCTGTTACAGAGACTGAGGATGGGTACATGGAGGTCCACAGGAGAAGACAGGTAACCTTTGACCCCAAAACAGATGGTCTGTCTGATCCACCAGGCAACTCTACATCTGATATGCGACCAAAGAAAGGTGGAATTAAAAAACTTATCGGAAAGTAAGTAGTTTAATATTCAGTCTTCACTTTTAGTTCTTACAATCATGTGTGGACACTTATGGCCTTGGGTTAGTATTGTATGTACCTTTCAAGGCTCTTAGTTGTATTTCTAACACACTATTCTAAGTTAAGGTTACATTGTACAAGGAACTTTGGTTAGTACAGTAGTCTTGTAGATGATGCCATATAGGTTGCATGACACTAAAGGGGGCATTAGTCTGGCTTTTGATGTCCAGAACACCTTACTTTTGGACCAAGACCTCTGGAGACCAACAGTGTTTCATACTTAGACCACTGGAGACCTAACTGATGTCAGTTCTTTGTTGACCAGTCCACACAAAATAAATTTTGGTCGGGGGTTATTTCCATTTAGTCAAGGTTTCCACAGTCTTTGCACAGCTTTCCATGCATTTTAATCTGTGACCCTTTGTCGTTGCTCCTAAAGACGCACTTGAAGCCATACTTAGTAAGAAATCAAATGTGACTTCAACTGTGTGGTTTTTTGATAGTGTACCTCTTACACTTTAAAATAGTTAATGTTAACCACTTGAAGCTCCTCAAGTGGCAGTGGATATTTCCAGCTGCTCTGCTCCAATGTTTTTTCACAAGTGCGTGGGTTCAATCCCTCTTGAAGCACATATTTTTTCTCTGGGTACTCTTAGCTTTTCTCCCGCTCAGCAGTTGGCTTGCCATCAAAATCGGTCGCCCAGCCAACGAAGTTGGTTGGGTGTGGACTTAAACACCCCTTGGCACACCAATTAACTAGCTGACTTGACTTGCCACTTTAAGCAAGTTAGCCACATAAAATACTTTGCATAAAGGTGGAGTTAATTTATGTTTATTCTTGTCTTTATCCAAATTTCAAACCAGAAATTCATATCTTCCCTCATTATGTCCTATTTACATTTACATCTTTTAAGAAGTATACCTCTTGTTAATATTATTTGTCAGGTTACGAAGGAGCAACTCAGCTTCCCTGCAAGACGAAGACTACGATGCCCCCATTGAGTTTCATAGGGGTAGTCGATACAGGGCCACTGCAATGCCAAGATTAGGATGGTCTAAGGGACTATCTTCTGATGGGTGAGTTCAATTCAACGTGAATTTACAAATGAAATTTAAATATTTATCACTAGCTATCATAATGTGATTTTGCATGGCTTGCTCAAGATCCATCATAAAATCTTTTGCCTATACTTTAAATCAAATCTTGATGTAAATCTTTACCATGCAAGCTGTCAGCTATGAAAGGAATTTGTTGAAGAACATGAAGGTTAACCCTGCAATTTCGAGGGGTTCAAGGCCTAGACCGTGTTTCATCAAGAGTTATGCTAGATCCTTAAGTTTGATTTCTATATTACTGTTGCATAGAAGATCAAACTTAAGATTAATCTTAACTCTTTATAAAACAGGGCCCTGCACATAATGCTCAAACTTAAGATAAATCTTAACTCTTTATGAAACAGGGCCCTGCTCATTATGATCAAACTTAAGATAAATCTTAACTCTTTATGAAACAGGGCCCTGCTCATTATGATCAAACTTAAGATTAATCTTAACTCTTTATGAAACTGCCCTGCACATTTTGATGCTATCATTGGGTCATTTATGATGTAGACATCTATCTATACAATAAATATGTGAATGTGTAGAAATTTATGGAAAAGTGGAAGGAGATGAAACACGTTGGTCATTTCCAGTGATGGATCAATAATGTCATATTCTATTGTTCTGTACACTCCTAAGTGGTTGTGAATCTTAAAAACTTACGAGCTTTGACAGATGGTGAACAGTGGTTAAGGTTATCCTCTGGAGGTGAATTTCAGTGTATAAACTTGGGAAATGTAGTGAAGGTATTTGAAAGTAGTACTTTATGTGGGGGATTTTAAAGTTACATAATGTAGGGCTTGACATAAGACTCATCTAGGGCACGAGAAGTGAATCTGCAGGTGGATCACTGACATCAGCTTTAACCATGGCCTGAATAAGGGTTGTCATGAAAAAATGCTGGGTACAAAGGTCCTTTGCTATCATTATCTGTGAATTTTGTCAAGCCCTGAAAATGTTTATAGAAAGTGAAAAGTTGTGAAGTATGTTTGACGAATCTGAACTACCATCCTGAGAAAGGATTAACGGCAGCAAATGTACATTTCTATGTCGTGGTTATTGAACTTTGGGAAACTGGGAAAACTATGAACACAAGGGGGGTTTGTCTAGGTAAATGTCAGACTGTCATAGGTTTTTTGTGCCCGAAACGTTTTCTTTCAGTGAAGAGATTACATATATTTTTCTTCTTTCTTTCAAAACTTTTTTCTCATTTTTCAGCATTCCATCTTTTTAAGAGATGCCTTTTGGACTCTATTTTTGTTGTATTTATGTCTGTTTTTTTTACAACTTAACATCTCTTTCAACCTGAATTTCTTTCCAATGAGCAGAGTCTGGCCTCACATTTTGTCATTTCTGAGCTGAGTCTATTCTTCACATTAGAGTTGAAATACTGCATCATCTGGTATTGTATAGGGGGAAATTTCTGCGAGGCTAATTTTTTGCGAATCTGTACCTTGTACACATATTGATTGAAAAATTTGCTGTTGCATCAACCAGCATAGTCTTGTACGCAGTAACAGAAGTATTTTTGCCGGTCTTAAATTCGCGATTAGTTACTTGGTCACGAAAAGCGCAAAATTTATACCCCCATGAAAATTTCCACTGTACAGGACTGTTCTCAAAAGTCAGGAATGATTTGAAGGTGCAACATACTTCCTGCTTGTAGTTAGAGTCGTTTGAGCAGCACTTATCAGCAGGCAGCTCATGCAACACTTTCAGCTTAAAATGCCCTGACCTGTGCCTGTGTGCGTTCAACATATTCTGTTGGAAAGATGATATCAAAATAAGAAAAATGAAAATGGTAAAGTTTGAACAAAAAATACCTGAAACACAAAACATTACAAAATCAAAGCCCTCTCTTTCTTATTAAATAGAGTCATGCAGATTCCCAAAAGGGAATGGAAGTCTCCCCAATGTTTACCACAATCGATCTTGTGTAACACCATCACTAATCCCAAATGGACTTTTGACCCTGAATTTGTGAAATTTGTAAGAATTAGTTTTCAGAGATTTTGCCCCCCCCGGAGGAAGGGGGACAGGATTATGGGCCCCTGGCCCCTATCCATTAGACTTACACTTTTCTGAAAACAGCACCCTGATTTCATTGGCCTATGAGAAGTTAAGTTTTGGCTGTAATCATAACATGGACAATACAGTCTAAAAAAATTGCAGAATATTCCAGAATTTTAATCTGTAACAAAGAAGCCACAGAATTTGGTCATTTTATAAAAAGATTGGAGATGGATATTTTCAGCAAAAAAGTCATAAGCAGTCAAGAAATCTCACCAGACCCATTCACAATGCATACTAATTGGCTATCCCTGTGCCAAAACATCCCCCCCCAGGCTTTGGGAGATACTCCCATTGACTTTGACCTTGTCACACCGTAACTTCTGCTTTAAGGGCCCATTATCCCTGCTCTTTTCCACACAAATCCCCGCTACTGGTGAAAACAAGCCCAGTTTGTTGCTCCTATATGTTTTGTAACATTGTAGTAAAGTTGGTGAAAGGAGTGTGATAAAAAGGTGAGACCATCTTGTTTAAGGTAGTTTGTATGACTTTCACTGTACAGTTAGACGACTGGTGAGTATACTGAAAGTAAACCTTAAGTATAGAAACAGCAATGTGAAACTGTTCCAGGAAATCTCTAACTTTGTCCTAAAAAGTTACATAATATTCATATTTCTTCACAGGCCGTCTCGTGAAATGCTGTACCTATCCCCTTTCAAACGTACAGCTCTAAGTTTCATATCTTTAGTGTGTAAAAGTTACAGGTAAATTACAAAAGCTGTTCAGCTATAAAAATAATACAGATGCAAAAACAAAAGAAGACAAAGGAAAGTACTTGATAATAGGACACTTTACCTCTCTGTGTTAAAGTATCACATACCTACAGATCATTACAGTAATGTTTACAATCTTCTTATAATCTTTCTTCTGTTTTTCTCCCATTTTCTCTACCTCTATTTTCAAAACTTTAAAACCCAACCCACAAAAGGCACCATCCTGTTAAATTAAATTTAACAATCTTGCAAATTCTTAAAGCTTAAAACTGCTTTCAGCTGTCAATAACTTTTCTTGAACAGCAGTGGCAGACATTTTACTAACCTACCCTTTGAAATCAATAAAACCCTTTTGGCCTCCCATAAAAATTTGTCAGAATGAGACAAACATAGCTAATGATGACAGTGAAGTATGCAAATTAGCAGGTGTTGGTAGTATTAGTCTCATAAGGTGATACATGTGACATGTGTCTCCAGTGTCTAACCTTTGCAGTGGCAGCTCCCTGATGTCATGCCGTGCCATGTGATCTCACCAGTTCTCATGTCTGTGTCCGGATTTGACTGGGCTCCATTCTCAAACTTTTTGAAAACTCAAAACAAACCATTTGTGCTGAATTCTAGTCCAAAAAAATTTACAAATCACATACCTTTGAGAGACTATTTAAAGGGAAATATTGTGTTAGTTTTACAGAAAATTTTTGTATTTTTTGACCAATTATAATTGGTACAAAGTGATAGACAATTCAAAATAAGACAGCTGGGTAGCTTTGCTTTCATAAAAATAAGGCTCTTACAAGAAGGAATTCAGTTACTAGTAGCTCAAAAATAATTTGTTCACCCAAACTTTCAAAAATTCAAATAACGCAACATCCCTTTACTCTTTAAATGCACAATTTTTTGAGGAGATGAAGCTATTGCTAGAGTTTATTGGTGAGACTGAAGGGTTTTATAACGGTTAGAGAATTTTTTTTTTCTTTTACACTGTATTTGTAAATTTTGAGTACAATATTTCCCTTTAAGTTTCATAGTACAGTATCCATGCATCACGACATAACAAAGACTTGATGTCTTCCATTGATGCATGTATTCATAATCTTATAAAACTTCTCCCAAATAAGGTTACTTGTAGTCTTTTCACCAACTTTTAAGGCTAAAAGTTCTTGTTGCACTCCAAACAAAGGTCTAGGCCTACATGTAAGCTCTTAATTACATAAGGCCACATTCTGCTGACTACATTACTGTGAGCAAAGGAGGCTAAACAACTGTAGACACATTAGGTGATTTGCACATAAAAATGTATTTATTGTGGTACAAGAGTTACTCTAAATGAAGGGCATGGCCTTCTCCTCCTCTCTACCACCTCCCCCACCTGCCCTCCCCAACCGTTTCTTCTTCTTTAAAGCCTCAGTGTTACATTAACCACTCCTTGTTTGCTATTACACCAAAATACAACAGCCGAATCTAATAGGTGTTGTAAAAGTTAAAATATTCGAAGAGTATAGTCTGTTCTGTGTGGTATTTTTGTGAGGAAAACTTGAGAAAATCTGAATGCAAGTTTCCATGACAACCACTGTTTGTGAAAACTTGTCTCTGGTCATTCCTTTTCAGTCGAATGGCAAGACTACAGATGATCAACAGCCACCCTAAGCTGGCCCCCCAGCTGAGGTGAATGCATTTTTGCATGGTTGCAGTGTCACAAGACTTTTTTTATTGGGAAGTGATGGATTGAAGTTGAAATGTTCAATATAACTGACAAACCTGCAAAGTGTGTAAGGGCCTCCCTGTTAAATCCCCTACAAAAGTACTCTAAAACCTTTATTGGAGACTGAGGAATCGTTTTATCTGTGAGATGTATTATTAAAAGCACACACTCCCCAACCGTGCCCTTATACAACTGTCCTACCCGCACATCTTTACACTTTTTTATCTGGTGTCATACTTTTTCTCATGCGATACCAGTGTGTATGTGCATTGGATACGTAGTCATGCATTTGTGACCCCCTACCACCACCTCTGTCTCTACTAATCCCACCACAGGTTTGCGTTTTCACCTTGTGTGTTGAATGAACTACAACTAAAATGATGCTATGACTTGTAATCAGTTTTGCACGCTTTACATTCTGTCAGCGACTGGAAAATCCCTGACAGTGATTTTCAGATTTTATGTCAATTTTGGTTTGGTGAAGATTGTTTTTTTTCCCCTTTTCTGTTTTTTGCTTCATTTTCTCTGGCACATTTTTCTTCAAACCTTTGTTTCTCCTTGCTAATTCTTTGGTCCATAAATCTATGCTCCTCTGTCACAAGTCAAGCATTACACTTAGATGATATCATTGCAATGATCATAGTTACTTAAAACTTTTCAAGTTGAAAGAAAGGTTTACATTCCTTGCTGTAGACCAACAATATTATTCATCAAGAGATCCTTCTCAACCCAACATATTTCAAAAGAGACCCCAGTAATACAGTATCTTTGTTCAGATTCTCACTAGACCTGCACACATACAACTGTCCATCCCTTTAATATTGACTGCCTTTTTCATCTGTCTTTAAACAGATTATTTGAATCATTTCTTGATTTTATTGCAGTTTTTTTTGTGTTCCCCCTTTTCCCTCTATGTTGTTCCTTTGTTTTTCATTTTGTAGACCATTGTGTTTTCTTTTTTTCCTATTTTTTTTATCATTCATGCACCATTGAAACAGAAGCCATGAAATGAATAAGAAACTTCACGGAAAAAAATAATCAGAATTAATTTTTTGTGGAAAAATTATTTAAAGAGGAGATCAGTGAAAACATCTGAACTGTTAAAATACCATTACAGGAAATGGCAGTCACTCCATGACCTTTCTGAGAGTGTTTTGGTGAGCGTTGGGTAAGTCTGAGCGTCGTATAGTTAAGGATCAGATCTGCCATACTGTCAGTACTATCCTTACATATTTCATCCCATAAAGCAGCAATGTGATAATGTATAGTTATGTATAGCTTCATGAAGCTTCCCAAAATCCAAAAGCTTTTTAAAAGGTGATTGGTGTAAATATTCGAAAAAAAAAAGGTTTATGGTGGAATGGAGGTGGCTTTAACAAAATGTAATTTACATTTTTTGGGTATTATTTGCATTTGTAAGCTAATACGTATTGATGCCATTTTGATGTCAAAGCCAATTACTCTCATTTATGTAATTACTCAAATGGAGTTATTTGTTTATTCTTTGGGTTGTTTCTGTGGGGAAAATGTACCAGACTTGATTCTGGTGGTGTCACTTTTGAAGAATAGTAACTCCAGCTCTTCGAGGTGATCTGCATATTTTTGTAAATAGTAGTCAACAAACATGGCAGATAGAAAAGAGGGCATCCTTTTGAAGGAAACTTGAATAAAAAAAAATTGGGAGAAACCCCCTTTGATTTTTTTTTCCACTAAATTGTCTTAGTCCTTTGCTCCTTACTGCTTCTTGGGTATTAACAGTTTACATATGCAAATATGAAGTTTATTTTCTGTGTTTCTGGTGAGAGTATTTGCATGATTGTATTTTAGAGAAAACTAGTCTACACATGAGGTATGAAAATGTTGGAAGTTTTAGCCACCCTTGGTATATCACTTTTACTCCAGTCTAACAATGAGCTTCCTGTAGTATAGGGTTTGTTTCTGCTTTGCAATGGGAGAGAGTGGCTATTGATCAAGTCTACGACATTATGACATTCCTATGTGGAGGCTCATGTCAGAGGCTTTGCTACACCCCTCTAAACAGTGTGTAGTCAATATGGCTAGTTTTTTTCAAATGGGATTGATGGTCACAGGTGGACAAATGATTTACCTGAGAGAGGGGCTTTTTCTGGGATAAGCTTGGCTGAAATGTCCAGCTGGTTTCTGGTGGTATGGAATTAACCTGTCTCCTCATAAGGGTACAGCTTTTGAAACCAAACATGATTTTACAAAAAACTCCTTTTTTTTTTTTTTTTTTTTTGAGAAGAGACTCCCTCTGAACAAAAAGTCAGAAGATGTTCTGTGAGCTCCGATTATGTTTCACAAAAAACCCATTTTAGTAAAGTTTCATTTTCAAAATTTTATCTGGATGGTTATGGAAATGTTTTACCTCTCTAACTATGGTTGCTTTGATTCCGTTGTGACCCAAATAGTTTTACTGAAGAGGAAAACTTGTCCATTTGAGTTTTTGTTTAAGTAAAGAGTTATCAAAGTAGAGGAAGACTTTTGCTTCCAAGTAGAAAGAAATTTTGGTGGGCTTGCTTTGAAATATTAACATGGAGCTTGTAAATGATGTCAAACTGTGTGTTTACCCTTTGTCCAATAGCTGGCCTTATCACCATCACTCCTTGTTGAATATTAATGAGATGGCCCATTGGTATCGGGATGCCATAATCTTGAGGTAACAAAAAAGGGTATGGTTTGAAAGCTGGGGTGGCACAAGGGTTATACTACCCCCTGTATATCCCATACCCCCACCCCACACCCTTGCATTTATAACGACTTTGTGCCTGTATGTGAACCAGCATTTTGATCTGAACTGAAGCATACATTATGACTTATATTTCACAAAGCATGAAGCAGGAATGGTTGAAAAGTCTTTTGAGCAGAAGTGTTTGAAAACTTAAATAGAGTAGAAAATGGATAACTTGAGAAGATGTTATTCTGTTACCAAGGAAATACACAATATATGTATATATATGAGATTCTTGATATCACATGTGCAAATTGAATGAATTTTGAGAAAACTTTTGATTTGTGGACTTTCGTTCCATTCCTGCTTCATAAATAGAGCTGAAATGTCTTCTTTGCAATTCATGATGAGATAAATCTCTGGAGCTCGATCATGCCACACCAGTATCGCTTTCCAGTCAAAGACAAGGATAAATAGAAAAATATGATTATTCTGTTACGCAAGTCTGTATAAATATGTTCTAAAAGTGTCCTTGTGAATTCAAATTAGGAAGTTCTCAGTTTTCTTGAAGAAAATAAAGTTAGTATGTAATTATTCTAAACTATACAAGATGGAAAATTGGTATGTAAAAAAGGAAGAAGTATGTTGCATCCTTAGTATTGGTTGTGAATGAGTAATCATTCTTATATAGTTTGGTTGAAAAAGTGAAACCTTGCATTTTGGAGTCATCAGTAGCAATGACATTGAATAGTTTCAACACCATGTAGGAGTAGTATCATTTCTTTCCTAATTTGCCTCCAAATTTTGTTCAATACCAAGAATAAATATTGGTTGTGCCCTTTGCTCAGTCTCCATAATTCTGTATACTTATCATGAATTGAAAATATATGACATTTTAGCTATGTTTGAAGCATATGCATTTACCAGTGCCTGCCTAACATGAAACCAATGTTTATAACATTTTATGAGAATGTATACTCAGTATTCACATTTTTTTTCAGGATTCCTTTGAAGTAGAAAGTTTGAACAAATTATTTAGACATCATGAGAGTTTCTGTTCTTATAAAATTGAAGTGCCATATAATATTGAAGGATGCATGTACATAGGGGGTCAGGACAGCTCTGTCGTGTAGTAAGGTGTAGATCTTATTTGTTAGGGGTATAGAAGTAATACAGAGTATGAAATATTATGCTTAAAAATTTGCTTTGTTACCCCAATCCTGCTAAAATAAATCTCCCCAGTAGGAATCTGAAAAGGTAAAACTAGTTCTTTAGGTGGAGGTTTATCATTGCAAGGTAGACAGGCATGAAGCAGGGAGGACCCTGTAGCCATTACTTAGGACATACTGGGGCTGTTCTCTCAAGTTTTTTTCAGAGCTTTGTTTTTACTGGGTGTAATGGGCAGGGTATGGTGAATTAGTCTGGAAGGAACTCCCTATTGTGAATCAACTTTTTTCTAGGTCCCTCACCTGGATCCTGAGACCTTTGTAAGCCTTTTAAATGTTTTGGAATAGTCGGCTTTAGTCAGCTTTATCATTTCAAGGCATTAAATGCACCAGATTGCACGGTTGAAACCTGCGTTTTTGAAATCCTGCCTGCCCCCTTGTATAAAGGACACTCTTTTATCTTGGTGAAGTTGTGAGAGATGTAGTTACATATGTTATCTGGGGTAGAAGAAAGGGGCAGGCCATTTACACTGAAGGTGTGTACTGTTGCATGTGACTTTTTGAATGGATGATGTCTCTCAGGTATGACCTTAACTAAAAAGGTCATAATTGCATGACCTCTAACCTTTGACATTTTACTAACTTTTGTTCTGAAATGAAAATGTAAGTACATGTATAGCAGTGGTCATATGCTGACATTCACCACGAGTGCAGACAATCCTTTAAGTTACAGCTAGACGTGTCATTTATATTGTCACAAATTTATTGATATTTGGAATCCTTTGTCAAGTAATAAATAGTTGCTGTTGATCTGGTGAGCAGCTTTCAAAGGGATATTCCAGGGTGGTACCAACTGCCTTCCCAACACCAAAATTTGTGGTGTCTGTAACGTCCCCTTACTGAGGATCCATTAAAATACCCTAGAGTTTCTGCCCCTTGTAAGAAATACTCTTTCTCTACAAAATATGACATTGAGCTTGCTATACTATTGATCCCATCATATCATTGTGTACAAGTAAAATGACTGTGTAGCATTTAGCATTGTGTAGAGATGTGTTACTGAGTAGAAATCCCAGAAATAAGGTCACCAAGATTGGATTTATGGTGTTTATGGTAATGCTTGATATTGTAGTTGTCAGTAGAGCCAAGGGTGTTATCTAATTCCAGGACATTAAATTTATGGCGGTGCGAGCCACAACTACATGCAGTCCCTGCAATATATAGATGTGGTAAGAGATGGAAAGCTGATTCCTTTCCCCAGTCCCCAACCGCCCCTTCCCCTACCTCTTTTGCTTCATGTTAGTAGATACTTCATGTCGTCATCACCTCACAACATATTGACTCTACAGGGAAATCATTTTATTTAGCCTTGTTAATAAAGTTATAGCAGTTCAATGAAATCTATAATTTTTATTTTTTATTATTTTTTTATGAACCCTGAGCACACTTTAAGTTAAATCTTAGAATTCTTTCTACATTAAAACTTTTCAGACTTTTTGGATGATAGATTTTGTCACAATATTTCCCAGTTTAGTATAGTTTTTAAACAAACTTTGTCGAAAGAAAATTTCTATTCTACTATGGAAACTACTGTATAGCAGGAAATTCCAGCGAGGCTAATTTTTCATGATTCTGTACCTTGTACACATATTTGTGTAGTGAAGAATTTGCTGTTGCATCAGCCAGCATAGAGAGAAACGGAAGTATTTTCGCGGGTCTTAAACTGGCGATTAGTTACTTGGTCGCGAAAAGGGCGAAAATTATACCCTGTGAAAATTTCCCACTATACAGTATATAAACTTTGTTCTAAACATCTCCAGGGACTTTCTTCTGGTCTTCAGAGTATGTCAAGTTTACAAAATGTGGTCGTTGAATTTGCATGTTGCAATGTGATGCACACAGGTTGTTCTCTCCAAAAGCAAGAGGCATTCCAGGAACACATGTATCACCATGTTTGAAAGTACCTTTGTTAAAAATAAAAAAAAAGAATCATTTGAAAGGAATTTTAGATCATTCACTTGATTGCTCCTAGTCTCTAGGAAATATCATGTTATTAGTATTAGTTTTATTATTTTTTCCTTCATTTTGGTTTATTTGGCTATATAATAATTAGATACAGTACTAACTTAAATGCCTACTGGATGTAATAACGGATTGAAATTTGACTCTTAAACTATATTGCATTGGTGCATGCAAAGACTTACTAACCCATGAGAACAAAAAGTTTATGGTATCTGTACATGATATCCCTACAATAGTTTTATTACTGTACATTGAATACTAACCAACAGCCTAACAGGTTATCTTTAATTTATACCATATCAATCTAAAACTTCATGCATGGTACTCTAGAGGTTCTTCACTGCCTACTGTATATCTCCGCATGGCCATGTTTGTCTTTGTTGGACATTTCGGCAGCCACGTGTCCGTCACACGTTAGGTCTTGCTGTTTGTCTGCTCTGTTTAACACTTTCTGTGCAGCGCTGTGCTGGCTGCATAGCAATAGAAAATATTCTTAGCATCAAGTGAAGAACCTCGACATAAGATATAGACCAAATTACAGATAAAGGAGTCTATAAACATAGCTCTAAATATCTCATAAACAACTAATCATACTTGCTTTGGTTTTCTTTGGTAACTGTATAAACTGCAAAACTAATCTTTTGGTGGACTTGGAGTGAGTTTACAATATCATAGCAGCTAGGTTTCATTGTTTTTGATATCACTTTCTCTGTTGATAAAAATCAAAATGAGATCATTGCAAGAAATAACCAAAACATCTTTTTGAAACATTGTAAGCAGTTACAAAGGAAATTGAAATGTTGTGGTTATTGGACATCATAATGAACTCAATATTTTGCTAACTGATTATGTTTGCAAGAAGTAATACCATTTAAAAACCAACAAAAGAATAAAACAGAGTTTAATGATTGCACTTGTTTAATCTGTTCAAGTGTGTACCTCAGTGGTAATCCCTATTTTTATGATTAACAATATTACGTAAGAAAATTAAAGAAACCATCCAAAAAGTCATTTAAATCACTCCATGATATAATTTTGCATCAAGCTTTGTAAAAACTCCAGTTTTGACCATAAGGAAATTATACTGACAATCTGAAACATTGATAATAAAAAGAGCTGTGGTAGCAAGCACCTCAAAAATGTCTTCTGGCAGATTATGATCTGCAGTTTGACAGTATTTTGAATGATTCAGTCTGTCGGTAAATATATGCAGGTTCAAAAGAAAACTTCGGATGTTCTCAGCTTCTACTGTTTTAGGTGAATTAAGCTTTGAACACCCCCCTCTACCAAAGTTCCATTGTGTCATTGGAAATGATCTTCTTAATCGGCATTCTTCAAGAGAAGTCGACACAGTAGAAGTAGAAACTTTTGTATCCACCTAAGGAAATGACAGACGTTGCAACTTTTGGAAGTATTACAAAAGCAGTTGGTAGTTTGAAGTACTAATCTAAACCTCTGTCCTTTTACTAAACATATTTGTCACCCTTTATATGTGACGATACAATACGTCTCTTAAGTCTTTTCCATCTCATCAACTTAATGAGGATACATTGTTGTGAAATGATGAGGCCACACTTGTGTTTCTTATTGTTCTTCCATCCATGAAGGCAAGGCTGTTTAATACAAATTTCTCTCCTATTTTGTCTAGTTCATTGATTAAATACCCTTCTAATAACCATAAAGGCTTCATGATTATCGTAGTCCTTGTCAAATTTTTCTCAAAGAGTTGATTCTGTGTCTCCTAAGTCAGCTTTTCTGACCTTCAGCTAGCAAACGGCAGTGAAATAACTTCATACAAAGCAAATGTGTTGGCTCGACGTGGCATTGGTATACAGATAGTATTTCGTATCTGTTTAGATAGTAACAAGTTTGTGATATGAAGTCTGAAGGCTAAATTTTCCGGGAGTAACTGAAGGATGCTTGCAAAGTACACTCACTAGTCCTTAATGGTACTACAAGGTGAACTTAATAGTGGAGCTATTTTGCAGTAAGTCCTCCGCAAAATATGAGACAAGGTTGTCATTTGATATCAGATTGCATTTAAATTGGAAATAGTACATGACCTGCGAGTGTTGAAATGAACGTTTATACAAGGTTGTTACACAAGAATGGAATTTTGAAAGAAGGAGCATCTAAATGGAGAATGTCATGTAGAAAGTTGCAAAAATATTCTTGTACTTTATCATAAAATCATGGCTAGCCCTAACTCCCAGGCTGGAAGATTCATGCAAAATTATGGCTGAATTGATGTGTGTAAAAGTCTTAATACTTAGCTTTAATTTGAAATTGTTGTAAAAAGTGTTGTAAAAAATATTTCCAATTTGTTTGTCTGTCTGTCTGTCTGTCTGTCTGTCTGTCTGATTGTCTGTCTGTCCCTTTGTTTCCAGCTTGCAATGCTTTGTTAACAAAAACAAAAGCAGCTTGTTTGTGCATTTGCTTCTTTTGTTCCCTGTTTCTTTGAAGGTACTCAAAAGTATGGGGAAAGGGTAGACATATTCACCCTTTAGATATATGGAGGTATTTGACACATCGCTCTGTTGTGTGGAAGAATGGTTGATGGGACTGCTCATTTGTTTAACATTGTATCTGACAGGAACTAACCTTGTTTGTGTCAGATGAAAATAATTTTTACCGTTATTATTATATTATTATCATTTTTGTGCTTCTTCTTTGCTCCTAAAGTGATGCAAATGCCCCCTTTTCCCAGTGGGATGTGGACCAAGTGGCTGGCTGGATGCATGAAATGGGCCTGGGCCGATATGTTGCCATGTGCCGTGTGTGGATCAAGAATGGGGCCACCCTTCTTCAGGCTACACCAATAGACCTTGAGAGGGTTAGTCAACATTGATAATCATTACATCATGGTGACACCATCATATGCTTTAATTTCTTAGAAAAGATGTAATAAAAGTATATTTTAGAAATTGAAACAGAACAGTTGTGCAAAAGATATTCAATAGCCTGTTGAGGTAATGAGGTGTCTCTTCAATTATGGACGTAGAGCAAATTTGTTGGCAAGGGCTGGGAAAAATGAAGTGCTGAGAGCCATGGAACACATTTTGCTGTTTGGTGTGAAAGATAAATAAAAGTGGGGAAAGAGTACTAGGCAGGCAGTGAGTGAGACCTCTCCCTCAGTTTTCAGAACATTATTTTTTTTTTTTTAAATTGGTGAGTGTGGCTCCCCATTATGGCAGTACACCTCCTCATTCCAGAACTCTTTCAGATTTCGTTCATACCCCATTGCTATTGTGTATAGTGAAAAAAGAAAAAAAAAGGTTTTTCCAGTCGATTCCATTACTTTTTACTCTGACATTAAACTTCAAGTAAGATAAAAATGTTGAAAGACATTTGATCACAAATTTTCAATTTGGTGTATGTATGCAATCACATTGCAAACATTGCTTCTCAGGTATACTTAAATTTCAGTGTTTTATATGCCAACTAAGTGTTTGATTTATATTTGAAACTGAAAAACTCAGTTTTCAAAATGTTCCTTTTTTGTGTAGAATTTGGGAATGAGGAACCCATTACATAGAAAGAAGTTACAGTTAGCGCTGCAAGCAATCGGGTCAGAGCAAGCGGATGATCCAGGTCAGCTAGATTACAACTGGGTCACCAGATGGCTGGATGATATAGGCCTTCCCCAATATAAAGATGCTTTTAGTGAAGCTAGGGTGGATGGACGGATGCTACACTACCTCACAGTGGTAAGTAATTGTTTAACTGAGTTAAAATTAGAGCTGCAGCTTTGTTTGAATGTAACTATAGGATATGAATGGGTAGAACAACTTGTTATGGGATTGTAAATTATTACTCATTGTCTTATGGCATTGCATAATCTACAAGAAAAACATACATTTGCGTCAATCATATTTTATCAGGTTTTTACATGATTAATGTAGCAAGTATCCTTATGTTTTCCATCCAGCCTTCTAAAATCATGATTAACATGTAGCAAAGTTTCTTGTTTTGAAACTATTCAAAGCTTTTATTGTTTTTCAATATTTACAAACCTTTGTGAGGAGTTTATTGTAATGTATTGACTTAAAACGTGTTTAACGTAGTCAACTCACTCAAATTTCATACTTTCTTTACAAAAAGTAAAATGTATGGTCACAGTTAAAAGGTCATTGTTTGATATTTTTGTACATAACCCTTTCATTGTGGGTTTGATGAAATTCCATATAAAAAAGGGTTTTTATATAACTGACTCCATACAGGATGATCTGCTGATTTTAAAAGTGACTAGCGCCCTCCATCATTCAAGCATTATGAGAGGTATTCAGTGTCTAAGACTCAACAAGTTTCATCCTCACTGCCTCAGGAGAAGACCTACAGATGAGGTAACGGAAACTTTTTTATCAAATTTTGTCTTTTTACTCATCTTTGTGATTGTTTGTGTGGGTTTTACAAACATTTTGCTGCATTTCATTCATTCATTCACTCAGGCAGTTGCTGAGTAGAAAGAATTTCAAAACGATTTTTTTTTTCATCTTTTCCAAAAAAATTAGCAATCATAATTTTCAAAATGGAGTTTAAATTCTACAAGCCAAAAGGTCATCCCGAAGGGCCCAAAGGAGTATTGGTCTTATTTTAGAAGCATAGTTAGATTAGTTGACATATAATTTAGTAAAGCATTACAGGAGTCAAACATAGCTTTCACTGTGCAGCAGGCTGGTAGTAGGAGCACATTTATGAATAGGATTTCAGGTAGAGCCTCTCTGGTTGTGAGTACGAGTACAAGTGAGCATGAGTACACATCATTTTCATAATAACGACTACAAAATTTTGCATTAGACCCGATGTATAACCTTTATACAGAATGTGTGAGTAGCAGTAACAGTACAAGTCCATTCTTGCAAGTGCGATTACAGGCAATTGTGCAAAACTGGTAGTATGAGAACATACTACCAGTCTGCTGTACAGTAAGTTTTCCAAGCTATTTATACTTAAAAAAAATAAGTAGTTAGTTGCCCAATCGATTCTAATCTTAGATGTGAGTGCATTTATAATCAGAGGTACTGAATTCATATCTATCTACATTGTCAGTCATGAACATTCCTTATTAAAATAGCCTCATTAAAAAAAATTCCTTCACCCATCAAATTAGTGCAAATTTTCCCCCCATTGTGTATGTCTAGTCATCATAGTTTCAAATGTAAGTAAGTTATCAACTTCATGATTTTGGTTCAGATGAATTTCTTAATCCAGTTTAGAAGTATGCTTACAACCCCCCCCCCCTTACCCACAAATAAACTCCCCAAATTTTTAAACAAGCATCTTGCCAACAGCTTTTTACTACTTGATGTTTTTAAGAATAATTGCATCTGGCAATCACTCTCCATGAAAAGTTCAGATGATAGATATTTGTGAATGACTGAACAAAAATCTAGCTAAAGCTTGCTCCATTTACAGAACTGTCTTCAAGGACAGTCCTTGTGGTCTGAGGTTGGTGAACGTTCCATGAATAGATGGAGTAGTTGCTAGGACAAAAGATGGTTGATCAACAGACTTAAAAATTAGAGTTTAACCATATATCAACAAGTATATTACAGTAAAATTCTAAATTTCTGATGTTTTTGTCACAATTTCACGATTTTTTCCTACGTTAGCCTTGGTACAAAGATCTAAAGACAAAACCAGCTTGGAGCTCTGTCATGGTAACGTTAGCTTGTTTTGTCCAAAATTGCTGTATCTGACCAAAACAAAACACGTATCAAAATGTTGTCAGTCACTTTGGTAGAGGAAGTCTGTGTTACCTCGCATGCTTCACCAAAAAGTCACTTTTCTGTTTCACGTCATGTTCGTTGTTTGGTTGCTTCGATGGTTTCATGGTTAGATGAAGAAACATTTGTCTGATATTTTCTTTTCATTTTTGTACGTGTCTTGAAGTTGTCTAGACTTTGTGGTTGTGATGCAGTTTATTGCACTTCAGTGGGAAATGTGGTTTGGGAAACAGGTATTTGGAAGTCATTTGTTTATATAGAAAAAATGTAACACTGCAGGGGACATGTGTATGACTGCATGTCAAAAGTTTGTATCTGATGTAATGCATTGGTTGCTAGGAAAAGTGCAAAAATAAACCCTCATTTGTATGGGTAACATAATATTGGAAAGAGAAACTGCCTTTTTAGCAGTGTTTGCATTAGTCAG
Organism: Holothuria glaberrima; assembly: GCA_009936505.3. Taxonomy (NCBI): domain Eukaryota; kingdom Metazoa; phylum Echinodermata; class Holothuroidea; order Aspidochirotida; family Holothuriidae; genus Holothuria; species Holothuria glaberrima. The sequence continues at coordinate 5,208 of WURT03342216.1, read as the reverse complement.
TGTGATCCTGCAATTCCATCACCATATCACAAGTTGAAAAATTTTGTTCAGAAATTTCTTGCATTGCTTTTAATTGTATTGTTTTAATTATGGACTAGCTTTGTTTATATTGTTACTGATACACCATCTCATTGAGATTCCTATTACAACCAAAATGCCCCAGATATTTTTTGGGGGACTACCCTTCCCCCTCCCCTTCCCCCTCCCCTAACTTTTAAGACTTAGCACCTACTCTGCTTTATAGATTACTTTGTCATGAGATATTATCCGTATGGGTGTAATCTGCCATGCAGAAGCTAACTTTATAGTGAGGTATGGTGGTATACCTGTCAGAGTATAGAGGGCTTTATTAGCACAGTCCTGTTGACATTATAGACTTTCATACTATACTGGTTCACTGAAATATCAGCAATCTTGAAAAGGGAAATGTCATACAGATGTGCTTGTTTTGCAGTAGGTATATAGCTGCACTTGTTTAAGTCTTCAAACTTCCCTGTAGCTTTACTGCTGAAAGTTGAACTAGCTGTCCAGCACACCACTTGAATAGCCAATAATAATGGAGGCTGCCATCCGTCTACTATATCAAGTGTCTTTAATCTAGCTCAGAACACACAGTCAAATTTTGTTGGAAGTTTTCCCCTTAGAGTTGCTTGGAAAGTATGTCGACCAGTTTCATACAATTTTCTGTTAATAAATACTGATGTGTTCAGTACTACATAGAGTGGGTGTACATTTGTTGTTTTATTACTCTTGTACCCTAACTTAAAAAAAGGGTCTAAGGTCAAATCAAGTTTTGATAGGTTAGAGGGTTACTTATCTTAAACAATCTGGTGAAATTTCCATTGAATTCTGATGTGTAGTTCTCAAGAAATCAGCAGTTAAAAGTTGCGACATTTTTAACACAAAGTGAACTTGAGGCAAGCACATATGATGTCATAGCCTCACATTAATGAGCAGTCTTTTGGTTTTCTTTAAACTCTGCAAACAATTTTCTTCTCAACAATCCCATATTATTGGAATGTGATTGCATGAGAGGCATGGGAAAATTACAAACTTTACATTCCCCATGGGGAGCTCCTATTCCAATTAACTTCAAGGTCCACACAACAGACTGAAAAATGAGGAAACAAAGTATTCATTGTTAATGTGAGGAAGTGATATATCCCTGCTTGCCACAAGCTCACTCTGGGTCACAAATGCAGTAACTTCATTTGCTAATATCTTGAGTAATACAGGTCTGATCTTAATAGAAGTTTCACCAAATTGTGTAGATTTAGTTCCTCTTTGATATACAAAAATTAAAATTTTGCTTAAACCCTTCCTTTAAGTCAACTATGACATCACAGTTCTAAGGTAGCAAAGAAGTTACTCTGAAGCAGAGGATTAGACAATCTTTCCAGTTTGAGTAACAGCATATGAAAATGACAAAAAAGTCAAAGAAACACTCAAAACTTTAGTTATTCTTCAGGAACATTACTGCATCATTCATATGTCCCTGTGCTGGACATTTTGACACCATGTAGGCAGGCATACAAATATTTTGGGTATCCCTGTCCAACCATGTAAGGTTAAAACACTATATGTGCAATTATGTCTGGCTGCCAAAATTAAAACTGGTAACACTGACATTTTTCAGTGTTGTGAGAACATGCTGGACTTTCTTCAAGTTCCTCTGTGTTAAATTTTCACGTAGTCATGTTTACATTTTAAAGTGCAGGAGATTGTAGTTGCATTTGTAGAATTTTTGTCATCTTCCTTTCGTAATCTTGCAGTAAACAGCTCGGTCTTTTTGCAACTTAGTGGTACCTTACAAGTGTTTCCAAGAAAGGATAGGGGAGCAGATGCTCTACAGTAACAGATCTAACAGAAAGGAGATTAATAAAGGAGGGGGGCTGAATTCTTTAAAAAGTGAATTTTCATCAAAAAAGTCCCTCATTTTGTGGAGGTACCATCAGACTGGTGGGAAGGCCTCCTAAATTTTCAGGAAATACTCTTTTACAAATATTGATCCTTTTCTTGAAATTGTTGTCATGGGAGGGTTTCTTTCCAATAAAAATTGTGAGGAACATTTGGTATAATAGTCCTAATACCATATTGACAGTGAAAGGAAATAAACTAATGAAAACAAAGAAAACAGCAATGCTTTCATTTGTAATGAAGACTTACCACTTACAAGGGTTTTGGATGCTCTTTCTGTGATATGCTAATATCTCTTGTTTTTGAAAAATGATTAGATTCTTAAGGTGACTTGAAATTAAGTTTCATTAATTATCATGCTCTTATTGTGATAGCTTTGTAATAATGCCTTGAAATTTTACACTTTATGGGACATGGTTGGAGAAATTGCTTGCGTAATGTGGTGGATTATACACAATGCGTCATATACATATGTTGTGATACTTTCCTTGGAAACTGCTTGCGACCCTCAGAGCATGAAAGGTGTTTATTTTTTTATTTTTATTTTTTTTATATTTTTTTTTTTTTCGTGCTACAGCAGGTATATTTCTTGGGTCATATGATAGTGCTCAACTAGGGGTATACAAAAATAAAAATGCAAACCAAGTGAGGGATAAGTCAGTTTTTAAACAAACTGTTCATTCATATCTATTGTTTTTTTTTTTGGGGGGGGGGAGTTGTTATTATGTAAAGAAGCCATTTTTTCTGTGATTTTGTGTCCTGCTTGCTATTCTGTGCTACTAATACTCATTATACTTAGCTTGGTGGAGGAAAAAGAATCATTGGGAAGTTTTCCTCCTTGAAATATCAAAAGATGGATAACTGTTTTGTTTATATGTTCAAAATGTTGTTCTTCATAGATAGACATTTCCTTTTTGTTGAGATAGCAGCCCTTTTTTCAAATATTTATAGAGCAATTTCAACGCTGCAGCGTTATAGTAGCAGAAACAAATATATTCTGCAGATTTATAATTTGCTTTTCAGAAGAATGTTTTTAACAGGTGTAAGAAGAGGGGAGGTGGGAGGGGACATGCAGAGCTGGGAAAATTTAACCCAATGTAGAAGGACATTACACCTTTTAACCATATGCACTTATGCATTCTAGCAAATGCATTAGAGATATTGATGTAAGCCAGGGGATTTGCACATGGCTCTTAGGAGATAGTACCACCTGTAACCTATCCAGTAGGCTATTTCTCACACCCTAATAGCATTAGCCATTTTGCTTATAAAATGTTATCAACTGCTCCAAAATGTACATCTAATCCGTGATTCAATGTTTTGCAATGTTATGTCAAATCTTTCATCAGTTTATAAGTCTTTCTAGTCTACATGACTCCATATATTGGGCACTACTTGACCTTGGCATAATGTAGATAATTTGGTCACAACACTCATGTATTATTAAACCAACCTCTCTCCCTCCTTCCCCCCTTCCTTGACCCTGTGATGGTAAACTTGTTCCTTATTTAGTAACAAACCTTACTTAGTTCACCTGGCAACTGGCACATGTGAGAGAGCTCCAAGGATAGTTGCTAATATTTAAAAAACACAAGAAAATCTGACATTGAAAATTTCAGTAATTACTCAGCAAGTGTTTTTATTACACTATTCAATCAATTTTAATTTAGGTGCCTCTATTTAAAATAGACTTCTGTGATCTTTCTCAGGGTTATAAATGTCAGTTTCCGACCTTCAATGTCTTTCTAACATCAATATTCTCATCTAAAATTGCTAATTTTGAAAGTTTTAACCAAAATGGAAGCAATATTTCTGATGGAGAAATTTTCAGGAAACATGTCAGAAACAATTTTTCACACCCGAGACTATTAGTTCACCTAGAAACATTACAAAAGGTAGGAGGTCTCAGTGTTTTGCTTTCGTGCGTTGATGCATTTGAGATGGAATAGCAATGAAAGTATTATGATGTATATTCTTTCAGCACTAGGTTCATAAATTGCAAGCATTTTAATGTTTTGACTTTAACAAGAAATGACAGAATGAATGTGAATGTATTACTGCAGCATCACTTAACATTTTCAGGAGCCCTGGTACAACTGCATTTGAGGTTCAGATGTGGGAAGTATTACTACATTAAACAGGTCACACAGTTTACAACAAATTTCCTACCCTAATTTCTTTTCTCCAAGTTTCAGGGCCCATACTCCCAAGGGCAATTTGATTATTACCGATTAGTTTGTGTACAAATGTACTTTTTTCCAATGTTTAAATAGCTTGGAAAGTTAGCTTGAAGAAGTTTGTATATGCTTTGTATCTATGCTTGATGATTATCCATATTTGTGAAAAGATTACCTTTGTCACTCCTTGATGTCGGTTAAACTCAAAGTTGGAAATACAGCATAGAAATATGATTCCAGTGGATTCTTCCTACTCCCCCTCCCCCTCCCTGATTTTTTTTTTATTATTTTTGTTATAGTGAGAGGTTGGTATAAGTAGAGGAATGGGTTTGGTTCTAATATGGTAGATACTGATATGTTCTTGTCAAGCAGGATGGGATAGCCCCACCCTCCCTGGTTTCCCCCTTCCCTTCCCCCTTTTTTTTTATTATCATTATTATAGTGAGAGGTTGGTATGAGTACAGAAATGGATTTGGGACTATTGTGGTAGATACTGGTATGCTGCTTGTCAAGTAGGGTAGTGATGGGTGGGGAGGGGAAGGAGGGGAGGGGGGAGAAGAGGAGGTGCCTTTTTTTCTATACAAAGTACATATGCATTTTCTGTTCCTCTCATGAAAAAGCCAGACTTGAGGAGACGGGTATTGTGTTGTGCATGGCTACCAGTATTGTCATTGGGAGGGGATTTGTTTGATATGCTGGTGAGCCAACAATTTCTCTTGAGCAGTTTCCCCCAGACAGTTCCTATCCAGATGATTTCCCATTGAAAAACTCCCTTGAGAAAATTCCTTCTGGACAACTTTTCTCTGGCAAGACCCATCTAGGACAGTGTCAAAGTTTCTGGTGGGGGAAGTTGTCTGAGGGGTAATTGTCATGGATGGGACTTGTCTGGGTCGGGGTGGGGGGAGTTCCCAGGGTAAGTATATAGGTAACCAATATCATATCTTTTCTTGCCAAGATAGTAAAGTTCTACATCAGACATGGTTCACCACTGCACACAACCTTTTGTCACAATTTGGAAGCAGTGTATTTGTGTATATATATATATATGTATATATATATATATATATATATATATATATATATATATATAAAAAACGCTAATTCCCCCCTTAAG
>WURT03342215.1:13904-45418 GCA_009936505.3 Holothuria glaberrima | reverse complement strand
ACATGTTCAAAATTTTCTTTGACCTTTTTGTGGAAGTTGAATGCCAAATGTTAGGGAAGTGTTGGCAATGCAGTCTCATTAATGTAGCACTAACGTCGCACTAACGCCGCACTAACGTTGCACGTTTTTTGAGAATTCTTCCCAGGCCAGATGGGTCCTTGTTTTTCACAACATTAGTGATAACTTAGTACAAAGTAAGTACTAATATTTTGCGACTGTTTGGCGTAGCTTTGGCATTCCTATCTTCACATGAGACAAACTCACTTTATTTGCACGTTTATTTTTGCGACTATTGCATTTTTCAAAATGCAATAGTCGCAAAAATAAATGTGCAAATTTGTCTTCATGAGATTGTAACTTTACTCACAAAGACAAATTCGTACGTTTATTTTTGCGACTATTTTGCGTTCAAAAACTCAATAGTCGCAAAAATAAACGTGCGAATTTGTCTTCGTGAGATACTAGCTTAATTGCAAATACAATGGAAAGTAATCCTAATCACACTGATACACGGATTGGTGGTCGCCATCTCTGATGACCATTCAGGCACCCAGAAAAGTACAAAAATGGAAGGCAAAGTTTTTAGAAGAATTAATATTTAGGAGGTGCATGGATGGAATATCAATGTAAGTATTTGAATATTATTATCATTGTCGGAACCATGTCAAGGAAGACAAGAATCAGAAGTCTTGAAAAGATCACTTTTGACAGTTGTAATAGACCTATACACAGGATGTCACATAATGGAAAGTGAATTCCCCCTCCCCCCACCCCCGTAGAGGCAAGTCGGTATCATTGCAACTTACCCCCAAAAATGCAGACAGCTGATTTTTGTATTGGTCAGATAGGTGCGTAGTGTTTTTTGTCCTGTGTGAAGTCGTAGGTCGTGCATGCAGTGTGCTGTATTGTTTTGCTGGCAGAATAACATCGCATGACTTCAATGCATAAGGTCTATGGTGCAAATGTTGTATCCTGATTCAATTTAGAACAACCAGGTTCCTCTTAGGCAAAGCCTTGTTGAATTGTTTGACAAAGGTCCAAATGGAGAGTGCAGTGACATATTCTAGATACCAATGTGGAAACTACTTTTTGAAGTGATTGCATACCTAATGAAATGATGGGGAACTGTTTTGAAAGAATGCCATCAAAGGGAAGAGCAAAATGCCTTAATTTGGATGAGATTTAGCTGTAAATCTGGCATTAAAATTGTCAAATTGGTTAATTTAATGTTTTATTGCTGAATGCTTGTAATATATATACCTTTGCCTACAATAGCCAGGAGAATGATTGGTGTGAAAAGGAGGTTGGCAGAATGAGACTAAGATTGGGTTCATTTTGAGGCTTGGGATTTATCAGTGTCATGTGTAGGCTGTGAGCTCATCAGCATTAGGAAATGTAATTATTATTACATTTCAAAAAGTTCAAAAAGCAGTTTGGGATCTGGAACATGTCATAGCACTTCCCTTGTGGACCTTTGTCAAACAATTCAATAAGGCTTTACCTAAGAGGAATCTGGTTCTTCTTGTTGCACCAAAGACCTTATGCAATGATGTCATGCGATGTCATTTTGCCGGTAAAACAATGAAGCACACTGCACACACGACCTACGACTTCGCACAGGACAAAAAAAAGACTATGCACCTATCTGGCCATTACAAAAATCAACTGTCTGCATTTTTGGGGGGTAAGTTGCAATGATACCCATTTGCCTCTATGGGGGGGTCACTGTCTGTTATTACATCAGTTATTAAAAAAATGTTACAGGAGAACTTCTTCAGTGTGTTGAACAAAACTACCCCTCTCTTTACAAAACTACCCCTCTCTTTAAGCAAGTAAACTTTGTATATATCATGTTACATAACTTCATTTTCATTCTGTTGCCATTTTGTTGCAAGCTTTTCTTTTGTAGACACATAATATTTTTGAAATCCCCATACATCTTTTATTTTTTTTAATTTCATTTAGGTGGTGATCTTCACTATCATCTCTCACAGCATGGAGTCTTTTCAGAGAAGGAGGTCCAGTTCTATGCTGCAGAGATCATCCTTGGACTTGAACACATGCATTCTCGTTTTGTAGTCTACAGGGACCTGAAACCAGCCAATATACTCCTTGATGAGAATGGTCATGTCAGAATATCGGATTTGGGCTTGGCGTGTGATTTCTCAAAGAGGAAGCCCCATGCTAGTGTGTAAGTACAAGCAATATGGCCTGATACAGGTGTTGTATTGTTTACACAGGAGGCATGAAGGGCTTAAATTACACACTTTTAGGTGATATGCACATGGGTGGCGATTTGTTCTCAGTTTTGGGAGTGGGGGGTGACCCCATTTTCAAATAGTTTACTGTGTGAAAAATCAAAGCTAATGGGCAATTTCTCAAATATTTGGGAGGACATGTCCCCAGTCCCCTTGGATCCCTGCCCATGGACATGCATATTTTTTCCTATTGCTTTTTGGGTGTGAGTATGAGTGAAAAGGTCAAGCTGTTAGTGTGATATCTCAGGGCAGGGTCCACAAAGAACTGTGTATGCATTTCTTAACTGGTATTTGCAGATCTAATTTACGCTGTATGTAGAATTTTGAAACATGGGCTGTGGCTGAATGGATTATGGTGGTGGCATATAGGGGGTGACGAAGCTTAGCAGCAGGGAGGTTGTGAGTTTTTCATCCAAGGGTAATCTATAATTTCCCCACCTGAACAAGCCTTTCAAAATAAAAAAAAAAACAAATTTGATGTTAATTGTTGAGTTGGTTTAATAGCCATGCATCCTGAAGTTGGAAGTGTAAGCCATAGGCTTTGCCCACATTTGTGGTCGCTTGTTGCATAGAGGCTACTATGTTTGTGGTTACATCTGCTTTTGTTGATTCTCGGCCAGATGCATTGTTCCTTGCGTGAATTCCCAAGGAATACAGTGCATTGCAGAATCCTATTTAACAAAATCCTTTTATGTTTAAGTATCCTTTATGATTCCTGTCTCTGATAAAGAAAAGTAGGCTTGGGTGGGTTACTGGACTCTTCGTCAGTCTTGACTCCTGCCTGGGAGTTGAGTTAGGATTCCCTTTTCACAGAAATTGGGTGGGACTCTTTGGAAGTTTTCAATATTGCTAAAAATATGAGCAAAAATCATAGCTTGGAATTTGCCTGTGTGTTTTTCTAAAGGTTTTCATGAAATACTGTATCAAAACCGGCTGGTTTGACTTTTTCCTACATGTAAATTGCAAGATTCCTCTTCAGTTGGTCTCTGCGATCCTGCAATTGGCTTTTTGGCACATCATCTGTTGAGAGATTGTACTCTAAGTCAGGCAGTATTTTGATACTCATTGGTTGGTAGTAATGGATAATTTATAGCTGCTGAAGTACGTATTCCTACGTCAGTTATAACGTCATCATAGGAGTCATGACTCCTTTCAGAGCTGCGAATAATAGGGCCACGGGTACCCAACTCCATACCGTTTGGAGTCGCCCAAACCTAATGAAACGTGTGGTTAATTCTTAACGTGATGCTTGGTTGCTCCAAACTGTGATCCACAACTGTGATACTTTTGGTGAACGTCCGTTGGATGATAATTTTAGAAATTGAACGGAACCAAACCTACTAAACCTTGTCCACCATTTCTTTGTTCTTGCTTAGTATATCAAGGTTTTTGTGAGGCTTTTTATAGAGATAAGAACCATTTTGCCACAAAGGGGAAATCCCTCGATTCTCCCATTACAGGCGTTTACTTACCCCTGGCTACATCTGTTATGCATTAAATTTCTCATGCTAAGTGAGCCACCAGAGTTGTTTGGTCCATTGGGACAGTTTTCTTGGTGCAAGACCTTCAATCATATCAGTGAGAGTGTGTCAGCATGTATCATTGACATATGTCCTTCTGGTCAACATATGCAAAGTCCTCTCATACAATTTTCATGAGATTTAGAGAAGGTTGGGATACAGTTACTGACTTGGATTTTGGGCCATTTATGGGTAATTTTATGAAAACTTATTAGGCAGCTTCTGTATCAATGAAGATAATTTTTGTATATTTTATTTATTTGAACGGTCTTTGAACGGTCTTGCTAAAAATGATCTGCAGTAAATATGTGCTCATGTAATGTATTGTCTGCCACATTGGTGGTGGTGTGACGTGAACCTGGTTTCTTCAAATTCTGTAAAATGTTAAATTTTCTATGAATTGTGAATTTGCAGGATTTATCAATCCTTAAACCTGCAATGATATTTAGCAGGTAGTAGTATTACAGGTCCTACTAGTAATTAGTGGTAGGTTACTTTTGAACTGGAAACAACTTTGGTAACTGTAGAAAATGATTTTAAGTTATAAATGCTGTGAAGAGAAAACAGCCTTTACATTTGAAGTGATATGTGGTCAAAGCAACAGACTGTGTGACATGAAAGTATATGAAGTTGAACTTTATACAACAAGTCTTTCACTTCCTATATGGATGCTTACTTGCTGTACATAGTAAATAACTACTTTAAAAGGCTAGATAAACGAAGACTTTTCCAGTGTGAAAAGAAGGTTGTAAATATTTGACATTTTGAATTTTTCTTTCTCTGATAGAGGTACCCATGGTTACATGGCCCCTGAAGTACTGTCTAAGGGCACTGCCTATGATTCAAGTGCTGACTGGTTCTCCTTTGGTTGCATGCTGTACAAATTGTTGAAAGGGTGAGTATGACGATAATTTGATAACAATTGTCTAACAACCTTTTTAAGTGGTGTGAGTTTTGGTGATTGTGAGTTTGGGGGTGGTTAAAAAGTGTTTACTTCTGCAAAAGATGATAAAGACTTTGTAGGGGAAGTATATGTGAAGGGTCGGTTTGTATGAAGGTGTATTGGGTTTAGACGCTTGTGTATTTTAGTGACTGGCAATAACTGGGTTAGTTTATGATTTTTTCAAGTGACCAAGAGTGTTATGTGGGAAAATTGAAGAATATTTGCTTATTGATTCATGGTGGAGGTCCATTAAAAGGAAGTTTGGTAGCAGAAATTTCTGTCAAGTGTGAACTATTGTTGTCTAACATACCTCTGTGCTAAACATGATATATCTAAGCAGTGTAAAGTGTACATGATTGTGTGAAACGAGTTCAAGCAAAACAACCTTTAAGGTAGAATATCACCTCCTGTGTTCACCTATTACACATTAATGGACCACCACTATGCAATAATAGTGCATGTGAATAGTGCAGTGGGTTCTGTTCACCCTGAAATGAAGAAATCAAGTTCATGGTGCATATGCAACTGTTACATGAAATTTGTATTTGTCACACTCTGTTTAGGTATGGCATACAACTCTGTTAGGGAATTGCAACATCCTTCCCCTGGGGTTGGGTACAAAATCGTGGGGACCCAACTTGCTTCCTTCCAGCATTATAATTGATGTTTGCTTGGCCTGCCAGCCAGCTGGTCAACTTTCAGTTTACCAATGAATGCAATCAGAGCTGTTGCTTGTGGTCGCCATGACCTTCTCCACTTAGGAAAGTCAAGCAAACAATCAGCTAATTATCTGTGCCCAAGTCTGTTAATCAGAAAGAATGAATTCGGTGACTGACAGGGAGAGGTCGGTCTTCAAACCAAACACTGGTTCACTAAGTTGTGTAATATGCACTTTGCTCAACAGCAATACATGCAATTGCACTTACTAAGTTACAGGAAAGGTATATTGTACCTTGAAAACTGCGGGATGACTAGTCTTTATGTAAGCATGTCAGTAGGGCAAGGAATTAATGAAAGTAACGTTTGTAAAGCTGCATGGATTTATCAATCTACTTAGTGCCTCCTGACCTAGATATATCATTACCTTTGGCAATTACAGTTTCATTTTAGCCCACTTGGTCCCAACTCAAAAAGATCAGAATTGCCCAAGTCCAGTGGTACAGCAGCCTCTGTTTTAGTTTGAGCTGTTGTACCATTGGTGCTGTCATTGTTTGTTACCGTAAGTTACAATACTGTTTCCTTTTCAATTTCTCTTAGTTGCTGTTTTTAGAAAACGTTCCTTTAAGACTTTTTTTCTCTTTCTTAGGCACAGTCCTTTCAGGCAACACAAGACAAAGGATAAACATGAGATTGACAGGATGACCCTAACAATGGTATGTCCCTTATCATGAAGATTTTTTTGTTTGCTTGTATTATTGCACATTTTGTTTTGTAAGGGGTCATAAAGAGTTGGGAACCAGAAGAAGACAGAAGTTATGACTAGCATGGGCCCCTAAATTATCAAAGCTGTTATTTAAATATACTTGTGCAAGTGCCAAAATGTTTGAAATTACCCTAGAAATGGAAATTACTTGAAACAAAATGAATATATGTTTTAACTCTATTGCATAAAGGTTTTTTGTTAGACAAAGAGTGTTAAAATTAGAACTTAAGAGTACTCTTTATTTATGTATAACATCTCTTTAGTTTGGGGGTGACCTGCAGGCATAGTTTTGGGGGGTTGAAAGTGTCGTAAGCAGTTAAATACAAAGACTGGGGCTTTGGGGAGCTGTCCCCTTGTTCACCTTGGTTACAAACTGAGCCGTAAAACCTCATCTAACTGACTAACTAACCCTTGTTCTCCAGGGTCCACGAAACTCTGTTTGCATCTTTATTTTATCATTTTTTTTTCTGTCTAATTTCTCCGTAATCACAAATTTGTTGTTTGTCGAATCAGGGATTAATTGCCTCCTTGTGTTTCTGTCTATGGGCATTTTTAAATGTTGTCTTCCTTGAGATGAGGTGTGTATACAGCACTTCAACTCTGGTGATGTCTCTTATCCCAGGGGAAGCCTTGTCTGTGAGAAGTTGTGAAGACAGATTGTAAGATGAATGTGATCCCGTCTCTCTGGTCTAAAGGAGGTGTGATGCTGATGCTTGGGGAGAGTCTAAAGCCCCCCTCTCATTTGCATATCAGCAGCTGTTTTTCTTTGTTATTAGGATGAGGCTTGTAGATTACTTTACATCTCAAGTTACAATAAATCTTTTTTAACTTCAGGATGTAGAATTTCCGGACACTATGTCTCCAGAAATGAAATCTCTGTTACAAGGCCTTTTGAAGAGAGAAGTTACAGAAAGACTTGGCTGCAGAGGTGGAAAGTACGTATCATGTATCATGTTGATAAGAATGGAGTGGAAATACAGTTCATTGTGTGCACCCAGTGAAGGGAGAGAAGTGGGGGGGAAGGGGAGGGGGGAGATTGTGAGGTGGGAATTTTAATGCAGGTGCATGGGTTTTGTTAGGTGAAGTGAGACATGACAGTATTAAATTCTCTTTGAACTAATTTTTTCTGCATATGGTATGAATGTAGTGAGTAAGACAAGAATATCCCCCCCCCCCACCCCGACATCAGCCCCCCACCCTGACATCAGAGGAAAGTGCCCTTAGCACAATTGAAAAAAGTTGAATCACCCAAGCAGAAAAAAGGGAAATCTTGACAGCCACAGTGGTTATTGTGTTCAGGTTCATGGAAGAATGATGTCTAACTGCTTCCATTGTGCTGGTCACTGGACATTTCCCGAGGGGCTTCATGGGTGAATGCACACACACAGTACTCTATTGAACTTGGCTTAATCTAAGATACCCGCCGTACACCTGCTGTGATGGGAAAGAAATCTTAAAAGTAGCTAAGGGTTGTTTCTGAACGTGAAACAAATAAAGAGATAAAGTATTTTGGAAGTATCATTTTTCAGTAATCAGTCAATCTGTCTGTTTGTAAATCTTTGCAACAACACTTTTGAAACTACTACCAACATTGATGTCATTCTATAAAACAAGCTTTAAGTCATTTTAAACCCCTTGTGTATAACACCTTATTAATTCCTCTACATCTGATTGGAGGTTCGGTGGTCACATGCAATGGGTTATTTGGCACTATCACATGGTCGTATGTTATATATCGTGGGTTAGTCTAAAATAACACATAGGGTTTGGCCCTCTCCGCTCCTTGAGTCAAAATTTGACCAAAATTGGCCTGTTTAGGCAGTTAGGTGTTATATAAAACAAATAATGAATGCCTTTCATTTGTGTGATAGTATGAATAATTTCATTTGTTACAAGATGAATGTTCTATTGAACTTGGCTTTGCCTCATTGAATAGAACCTTCAGTCTTTCAACTCATGAAATTATTCATACTATCATGCTCATAAATATTCATTATTTGTATATTATAAACCATATCTTGCCTTTTTCTAGTACCCTCAGGAATGGATTAAAAATCTTTAGTATCACTTTAAATTAATGGGTGGTTTCATAAAATAATAAAGTCAGTAGTAAGTTGGAGGAGCTCAGTTGTAATTTTCAGAGTTTATCACACGACTGATGTATAATCCACTGTCTTGTTGTATAGACATCATGCTCGCAGGGATCATTTCATATAATGTTTCACCCATAGATGGGTGATCTTCCTTTAGATACATATGCATTATATTTCTCAAAAATCATATATTTTATGATTAGAAGTTGCCCATCTCCCCTCATCCACTATGTGATCAGCTCTTTACTCCTACCCACCAACCTACCTGTTAATTGTACAGATTCTTGCCCAGACGTGTTCATTTCTAATCTTCTCAAAATGTAGAGCGTTTGATTACGGCCAAGAAGTTATTCTTTTCTCATTTTTTGTCTAAAGCAGGAAGTTTATGCAAATGCTCAAGGGCTTTGTTTATTCAGAGCAGCTTACGTTAAGACGACTTTGTTTATTCTCCTTCGTGTGCTGCAGTACTGTTATCATGTGTAACACTGTAGCTGGGTGTTTCAGCTTTGTACTTGTACATAACCTCTATATAAATGTCTGAAGATAGCTGTGCACACACTTGCCTCGTAGTCTTGAACAGATGATCAATTAAGCAGGCAGAATTACCCTTTTATTTTTATCGGTCACATTCATGGAACTTTCATTGAATTCCATTGGGTCTGAGTCACCCTCCATGTCTGTGCTGTGTTCACATTGATGTGTGTAGCAATGTCTAACATTGCTGGGATTCCATTTGACAGCTCTAAGGGAGTGTTGTCCACCTGTTTGGAGGAAAGGTTTTGCGATAGAACACAGGATGGGACGAAGAGACAAGATCGCACCATGTGTGCTAATCTAATTATCTTGTATTCATAGTCTTTTTGTCTGTGCAAGGGATACTGTTCTGGTTTGAAGTGGCTATTTAATTGGATGTTATGATAGAGGAAGATAGGGGTAAGTGGAAGGGGGGATTAAAACAGGAATTAGATGACCTCATTGGGTTTATTTGTGGAAGCACAGAGCAGGAGAAATGTTTATTTCTTGGGAAATAAATCAGATGTCCCACAATATTTATATTTTTACTTTCATGTTGGAAAAACTCGAATTTTCCTCTCGATTGCAAAAGATATCTTCAAATGTTAAAATTTCCCAGCAAGAATATTAGCAGATTCCTGATGCTTTGACCCATCATGACATGGCTGTAGTTGGCTTTGCAAGAAAATGATATTGCATATTAGTGGCCAGGGAAAGCTGTCTAATGTAGCACTTCAGATCTATGAACCTCACTTTACCTCATAACCACTGACTTGTTAGTTCATAGTTGCCGTAACTGACCTTTATCCATCCCACTATATTAATTCGACTTAGAAATGATTGCCTAAAACAACTGTCATTAAAGTGCCAGTTCTAAGCAGACTGACCATCACAGATTTAGCAGATGCAAAAGCTAATAAAACACCATTTTTTAGAGATTAATGAAAATAAAAAATATCCCTGTCTTTAGTCACTGTAGTTGAAAAGTGTCTGGGGCAGCCTGGAAGAATCAGGGAAGCTGAATTTTTATCCTTTATTAGGCTTATGGATTACAGGGCAAAATTCTTGAATTTATTTGGTCCACCCTAGCATCCCCAGGTCAAAGAAAATACTGTTGAGTGATTACAAATGCACTAGTAGTCATGGTGCATGCCTTATCCCAAGTTTAGTGAAATGAGGTGATTTGTAGGCCTCTTGTTAAAGTGCTGCATGTAATGACTTTCGGTAAGTCTCTGGAGTTATTGTATTTAAGGTTGTAGGTGTAATTCTTTGGGCTTTGCCTCCTACATCCTAGGAATGCTTAAGGCTTTATTTCAATCTGTAGCCAACTTTTTTTCTTCTGGGAAAGAATTATTTAGTAAAGAAAAGATGTTCAGGATAAAGTGTAGTCTTATTTCTGCAGGTCATAAGAATAATGAAATTACCTGTAGAGAGAGCTGATGGAAAAATACAAAATTTGGGACTGTCCCTTGGCTGCCTCAACTTTTCAAAATTGTACTGGATTTATAGACCTTTCTTCTTTGTCAAGTAATGACAGAACTCTGCTCAAAGTAAATATGGGGCTTTCATGTGATAGTTTAAGTTTTAGCTGTAGTGGAGAAATTGTGCAAACTGGTAAAGTGTGTCATTCATTTCATTCCTTTAATTTAAATGTTATTTCTTCTTTTAATTTTTTTCTATGAAAGTGCGGAGGAACTGAAACAGCATCCATTCTTCTCTGGCATTGATTGGAATCTAGTCTATTACCAAAAGGTATGTCATTTTGAGGTATCAGTTTTTATGTAGGAGGAGGGGTGGGGTGGTTCATTCATTGGTTGACAGACAAGTGAAGAATATTATACTCAACTTCGCAGGGATCAGAATTCCCGTTTTATTGCATTTCCTAGTTATATTGCTATCGCATGCCATAAACACTGACAGCTGTTAGGTCTAAAGCATTAGTGGAAATATTTGCATATTTTAGAGTGTTTTTGCTGTAATTATGCACATACTGTTATTTTGCTCACATATTGTACCGAGCTTGAACATTTACTGAAGGAGTTGCTCTTTATATATTTCAGTTACACTGTTGTCACTTTTAACTGATGTAAGTGTTTTGTGAGTTGTATGAAATTTAAAAGAAAACCAGTCAGTAGGAGATGGAATGTCCATTGTTGGAGGACAACTTGGATTCTTAGCTGAGTCCTATAGAGGTTCTTCACCGACGTCACTGCGCTGCGCGTCTCTCTATTTTGACGGCCAGGCGTCCACTGTACAACAATTGTAACTAAGGTCTTGTCTTGAAACTTGATAAATAGACCATTTAAAACTGAACTTCTCATAGCATGAAATTGTGGCAAGTTCTACATTTGTGTTTGGATGCAAAAATTTAAATGATGTTAAGTCCTCGATGGATAGAGTTTGAGTTTATTTTCTTCCTTTTCTTTACAAAATTTATACAGATTGATTAATATGTGATCAATCATGTTACACAACAAACTTAACGTATATTCTCTAATAAATGCTCCCACTCTTATAAACGCCCCCTGTAAAGTTTTAACAAATAATTTTGTGAATAAAAGTTTACCATTAGTGCACATGAAAGGCTCAAGCCCGGCAATACCACGCTAACAGCTGCATTCACAGTTGAAGCCATCACGCAGACCAACCTATTGCCCCACCATACACACAGATATATATGTAATCATGTAGCGAACATAGGTTACACTAGTTAAGGCTTTAGCATGAAGTTATTGTTTTAATTAAAACATAGCCTCAAGTAAATGCCCCCCCCCTTTTCAAAAATGCAATGCCCCCCGGGGCGTTTATTAGAGAATATACGGTAGCAACACATTTACAATGTAATATAGCAGTATTTAACTGAGCAAATCAATGATGAGATTATAGTGATGTAAGTAATAATAGTAATTTGGGGGTGAGAAGGGAGAGGAACCAGGAGGAAGTAAGGAAAAAAAAAATAGAGTGTGGAGTGTCTATTTCACAATGTGGAATGTCTTTTTGACAAGACTTAGGATTAGGCTTAGGAAAGAGAAAAAAATTTAAAAAAAAAAGACTTAAAAAATATAAACATAGTTACCTAGCAACAGAGATTTTGGGTGCTTGTTAAAGGTACTTCAACTGGCAGTATTTCTTATGTTATCGTTTAAAGAGTTCCATAGGGAAACTCCTGAGATAGAATATTGCCATAAATGTTCAGTCAATGTATTAAAAGTTCTTTCAAGTTGTTGAATACATCCATAGCAGCATGAAAATGTTTAGAAGTTTAGGTGAAAGCATGATGATGCAGATATTTTATCAAGATTGGTAAAATGCTGAATTGGTCTTGTAGGCATGGATACTGACACTACTTGCAAACTACGCTATATACGACAAGTAAGGAATTTTGGAAAACAACATTTGAGTGTCGTCTTTGTGAAGTAATTGAAACAGGAAGTTGGTCCAGGTGCTTAACGTAACTCATTGGGAATGGCTTCAGCTGTTGATGGATGGCTAGTGGGAAGTTTAATTATATTGCGCTTGTTCAAATGACACTTACTGTTAAGGCATACGGTACTCGTAGTATTGTGCCGTGTCTGTGTCAAGAGAAATCGGTGGATGAAAATACGGGAAGTATGTTAGATGTTTTCAAAGATAAAAGAGGAATTTGGGTTATGGTGGCTTGCATGTATAGGATGAATTGAAGGATGTTTTTGAGGACAGGAGAAATGCCGTCTGTTGCAGTCGTACTTGAGTTTGGATGAAAGGAAGCTGATCTGATAAAGACCCACCTGAATTGTGGACATACTTTGACATGCGGTGCCTTTTTGGACATGTCTTTGAAGACTTGTTATTAGATCTCAATAAGTGACCATATTTTACATCTTTTAAAAGTATGTGCTACCACATATCACATGATGGGGATACTGTTGATAGGGCAGGTGTGGTGATAAAAGGATTTTTTAATTCATATTTCATAAGCCAGGGGTGGATTTGAGGGAAGGGCAGGGGTGGATTAGAGGGAAGGGCAGGGGTGGATTTGAGGGTAGGGCAGGGGTGGATTTGAGGGAAGGGCAGGGGTGGATTTGAGGGAAGGGAGAGGGCTGAGGAAATGGGCATTCCTCCATGAACCCTGCTTTGACTTGCTGGTGCCCCATGCATGATGGACCTAGAGTTCAATTTCCTGCAATCAGTAATGTTTGGAATGACAACTTTTCAGACCTCACCCCCAAGTGAAATTGGGCTGATGGTGGGGCTCTTATGGAACATCCCCCTGGCCACATGAAATATTCCTGGATCTGCCACTGTTATCTATGCAAATGTAGGGGGTATCAAACATATTTGAGAATGTATTCTTGTCACATGGTGTCACTCTTGTGCCCTACTGACAAAATGATTGGTATGATGTTTTGAGTGGTGAGCTGTCAAACATCAGTTGAAGCTGGAATACTTCATTTGTAATGCTCTTGATATTCTTCTGTTTTTTTTTCAGTACACACCACCTCTACAGCCTCCTAGAGGAGAAGTCAATGCTGCTGATGCCTTTGATATTGGTTCTTTTGATGAGGAAGACACTAGGGGGATTAAGGTGGGTCATTGCAGTTGTGGGAGAAAAGGGGAATACACAAGGGTTTTAAGAAGGGCTGTTGTCTTGGCAGGGTGAGGGGAAGACTCGGGGGTTATGGTTGGTCATTGTAGGTATGGGGTGAGAGGGAAGACACAAGGAGGACTAAAGTGGGTCATTGTATTTGTGGACTGAGGGGATGACACTAGAGGAAAAAGGAAGGTCATTCAAGTTGCAGGATGAGTCGGAAGACTCTTGATGGGTTAAGGTGGATCATTCAACTTGTAGGTGAGGGGGACGACACTGGGAGGATGAGGATGGGTCATTGTATTTGTGAGGTGAGGGTGGGCTGACGTGGGTCATGAAAGACTTCCTCTGAATTTTGAAAGATGAGGATATTTGTCATATAATCTTGTAAAGTTGGGGATGTCTTGGCTATTGTATAGTGTAATATCTTTGGGTGCTTGCACTGTCTCTTTAATGGTCTGAATATGGATGGCAGTAGTCAGCTTTATATTGATTAAATGTTCAACATTGAAAAATGTTTAATTTGGTTTCAAAATAAGCATTGAACAGCTTTTTATCAAAGTTCAGGGAGTTTACCTCTTAATGCTTACAACTTAACCCCTTTCACTATGTCTGACTTTGCAAGGTCTTGCCATGGAGAATTGTTTTTTTTTTCAAGACAACATGGTATGGTTGGGATTGTGTATTTACAACGCCCCCATTGCCTCCTATATACGCATGTAATCCCCAGTCACATGCACTAGGACCCTGGCAAACCAATAGCATAGTGTTGGAGGGTTCCATGTGTAAATAGGAGGTGAGTATCAGGGCTTGTAGATTCCCAAACCAGGGAGTTTTGGGGGAAACACCAGGTCTTATTCCAAATGCTATCTGTCCAGAATGTTTTAAGCTTGAGAAAAAGTCTGACCAACTCTTAAGTTGTCTAAAGTAATTTGATCCTGCATTTTATCGGAACAGCTGACTGAAGCAGACCAAGAGCTCTACAAGGACTTTCCGTTGGTGATCTCCGAGCGCTGGCAGCAGGAGATTTCCGAAACTGTGTTTGAGGCAATCAATCAAGAGGCTGACCGACTTGAAGCCAAGAAAAGGGCCAAGAGGGGAGATGAGGGCGGTAAGCCTCTTTTAACCTTAAGCTTACTACACATTGCCTGACTTGGCAGCTTTATGGCTTATCATATGAAAGTGTACACATTGTCCTGTAGGGGACACTCCATGTTACCATCCGTTTAAAATTGCTCTTTTGACCAATTTTCTTTTATTTCTCTTGCTAAAGGTCGTAAGAATTTCTCCTCAATTTGGTCACAGATATACCGACACCAACAAAGAACAAATCATACATATTCACTGACAAAAGGGCTATTCAGTGACAAAAGGGCTAAAGCTCTTGTGATTCCCATACATTTCTTTCCAGGAAGTCAAAGTGTTTTCAGTGTGTGATGCCCTTATAATTCCCTTATTGAAGTGAGAAAGTCGCAGAACAATGTAAAAACTTTCGCTCTACCTGGTAATATGTGGATTCATATACCAGCATCAACCCACGGCTAGGAAATAACCTATTAGTAGTCTCATAAATCTAGTGACATTGGATGATTCCTGTCATTGACTGCATGTTTTGGAATATTTAAATTGGAAAAAGGTACATCTTAGGTCCCGATGTGAAGGCTATACTGTAAGTTGTGTCAGCTTAAGTTGGGTGGAACCAACATGTTTCATCATCCAGACTGAAGAGGACTTGCTCTAAGATTTGGCTAAATTTGGGGTAGTCTCATTAGGTGTGATTGTTTGGTTAGTTTGTGTCACAAATAGTAGGGCAGTGTTCAGCAGGCTTGCAGTTACGGTGGAACTAGTGTCTAAATTAT
The DNA here is from genome assembly GCA_009936505.3 of Holothuria glaberrima. Classification (NCBI taxonomy): domain Eukaryota; kingdom Metazoa; phylum Echinodermata; class Holothuroidea; order Aspidochirotida; family Holothuriidae; genus Holothuria; species Holothuria glaberrima. The sequence goes on along the minus strand of WURT03342215.1, from coordinate 30,242 downwards.
CTTTCTTACAGGTGCTATCTGAGAGATACACATGGCTTAAGAGGTCTTGTGATAATGCTTACTCCATTTGCAGTGCTCATATTAGGGTATGCAGTTGAGGCATTGAGGGAGATACAAGGATCCTTCAAATTCTGATATAGGCAGCTTCCACTTTTTACTAGGTTATATACTTATGTTGGAAATAAAAATTTGATAAAGTTACCACAAAATTGCCATCCTCTCCCCAAATTGTGGTAAGGCAGGAAATCATACCCTAATTTTAAGTTCTCATGCAAACACTATAGTAGCACACATTATGTATCCACATAGAATAGCTGTCATCATAACCACGTGTAGTACAATCATTGTCAAATCCTTCCACCAGTAAATTAAATACTTCACCCAATTTCTGTGTGATTGCTCCTGATGTAATTGGATCAACCTCAAAGTCTTACATAAGTGTTTCTGTTTTGTTTTAACCTCCAGAACATTTTTCTTTTGATGAGTGATGAATGTAATATGGCAGCCCACAGCAGTGTGTAAATGAGTGATGTCACATTTACACCTGTTTGAAAAAAATTATTAATGTGGTGTAAATTCCTGATGAGATTAGTCCTTTTGTTTGGTTTTGGAAGTTTTAGAGGCTTAACACTGGACCCATTGTGCAGGACATTATTTAACATTAAACCAGTTCACTGTACCCATGAACCCATATCTCTAAGTTCATGAGTGCACATCTCGATACTAAAGATTAATGGGTAATTTTTCATCGTTGTACTTTTCCCAGCCAGCTGCTTTGACCTTTAACATGGTATCTCCTTCTTTTTGCTGTAGAATATGCTGTAGGTAAGGACTGTATCATGCATGGCCATCTACTGAAGCTAGGAGGACCTTTCATGAATTCCTGGCAGAAGCGATACTTCTACCTGTTTCCTAACCGGTTGGAGTTCATGGGAGATGGAGAGAAAGGGGTAAGCACTCATGAATATGCAAGACTGTGAGAGATTGATGCAATGGGAATGTGGCAAAATGCAAAACCTTGATCATCAACCTTTCAATTGTGTTTTGCATATCAATGAACTTGAAATATAAGGGGCTGGGTGATGGTTAATATAACAGCAACCTGTCAGCAATACTATTGAATATGCATGAAGTGGAGATTTGTGAATGAAGATTGGGATAACTGTTATGACAGACTTAATCTAGTGTGTTGTGAAAAAGCATTGTAAATTGTCTTGAACATGTTTTAATAGTCACCATATTGTCATTATATGAGTTAATTAGAAATAGTATGTGTATGTGGGTGGGGAGGGGGGGGGGAGGAATTAGGCTGGCCTTTGTATCAGTTATTTCAGTAATAACTTAATGTCATAACCAAATTTGTAAGAAACTCTCTTGCATTATTGGGAGAGGTTCATACCAGCATCCTGTGAAAGCATATTGATGTTGCAAGCAATTGTAGATGGCTCTTGAGTGGACTTTGCGAGACTTTTCTCTTTGTCTTGTGTCCCTTTTTTGAGCCGCACCTCTATTTCAGAATGCCTTCAGTTTTTTGTGGCTACAGTAGGAGATGACTTGCAGGAGTCTCCTCACAAGTGTTACTTAAAAATAATAAAAAAATTGTATATCAGTGATAAAACCATCTTTTTACACTTTTCTACTTCATAACCAAAGAAGGATAAAAAAAAAATTAAAATTTTCTTCACTTTTCAGTTTCATAGAGGAAAAAAAAAACCCACCTATTTAAGTTATCTTTTGCAGTAGTGAGTTCATTTATCTTCTCTTCGTCAGAATATCATAAAAGTTTGAAACGTACTTTACAAGGAAAAAAATCCTTATAACTTATTAACAAAGGAGTGTGAAATAGTATTTTATATAAAAAGATGTCTTCTTAGATATTGATGGATTTTTTTTGTTTTTCTCAATAAAATCCTGAATTTTTTTCCAATATGTTTGCAGAAAAGGAAATTGAAAAGACTAAGGTTTAGTAATAGGCCAAGGTCACAAATGGTAGGACACAAAATGGTACGACGAAAATTTTTAAACTTTTTTTTTCTTTATGGAATCATTTATCTTATTTTCTATAGGGATGGTTTGGATTTTTCGTCCTGACTTGGTTTGGTTATAATTAATAGGAGAAATTTTTTCAGCAGGACGGGTGTGGTCAGGACACTGTATCATTTTCCACTCATTTTTGTTTCATCAGAATTTCACTGTAGTTACCTATGGTAGCCAAGGGTATTGGTCGTAGAGGGTCATTTTGGGTGAAAATGTCATTCTTTGTTTTACTTTATATCATAGAGATTTTCATCTAATAAATATGGTGTTAAAGGGTTGAGAAGGAGCAGAAGGAAGTTACAGGTAGTGGTGGCAAAGTGGGGAGCGGGAGTGAGGAATACAAAATGAAAGAATCAAATGTACAACTGTTTTTGTTATTCACAAAAAAGCAGATTATTCGAGAAAGATAATTAAAGAGTGAAATGAATATATTCCTGACAGGTGGTGTGCTATGCAAAATTCTATTCTTGTTGGTTACAAGGAGGAAGTTACTCGCTTAGAAATGGTGCCAGTTAATATCAGATTTTGCATTACTATGGTTGTATATGGAGTTGAATATTTTTTTTTTTGGGGACGGGGAGTTAAGTTTAAAAAGTTTATTCTTGAAATGATCTTTAGTTTTTGTGAAGCATGAAGTTTTTGCCTTTATGTAAATTGGAAGCAACAACAATTAAAATGAGATCAAAGTGTTAGGAATTAAAAAATTAGATTAAAAATCCTCAAAGTTACCCTTTATATACAACAAAACATGTCCAAAAATTGTTGGACCAATGGTATCTCGATCATCTCTTACCAACCCCTTTCTGAAATCATTTTCAAATCGCCAAAAGTTTGTCTGATGTTCATGAAGACAGTGGAGACAGCGTGGCAAGCAGTTTCAAGAATTTCCTAAGAGCTATGTCTAAATTTGGCATGGTTTGTTAAAAAGTAGGTTGCTTGGTTGAAGTACACAAAATCTCTCTTGAGGACAATGGGTATTATGGGGCATGCTATCTTGGGTTACCAAGTGGGGACATACCATTGAAATATGTGGTCAGCTTACCACATATATCCCCATTGGCTAAAGGTGAGCACATGAAGCTGAATTCTTTCTCTCTATGGTGGCATATACCTTGGTCTGAAACAGGCATTTTAAAGAAAGGTTTATGTGGGAGGGAAAATTTTTGTGAAAGAGCCATGGCAACAATATCTAAGCTGAGTGTTACCATAGGTTGTTACCTAGAGTACTCACAAAATGTTTACAAAATGCATCCCAGATTGTCAGAAATGGCATTTCCAAGGCCTTAAGTTGCACCTTAACATGTAAGAAAGTCTCTACAAATAAGTGGAAATATAAATGTCCTTTTTTGGCTTCTCAAGTACCACTTTGGGGAAGGTGTGGGATCCTGGGGCCCTGTGGGGGCCAGGAGGTGAAGGCATAGAATCTCTCTGGTAATTACAAAATGGTGATTCTGACATGAGTAGTGAGAATTCAGATGATCAGGCTGCAATGGACAGTGGGCAAGAGAGGAGTATGAATAACCAAAGGGCCATGAACTAACAAGCATGTTTCAAAATGCTATTCTTTGTTAATTTGTTAACATTTACCTTGTTCAGATAATGGGTGCATCCAATTGTTTGAAAAATGAATAAAGACAAATACACACTTCCAATCTTTCTTATCATGCTACAGATGTTATGGTAGGGAACTTTTGAAATTAAAATGCTGTATGATCCCCTCTAAATGCACTGTCCCCACAGAGATTGCAAATGTACATATTAATTTTGGAAAAGTATTTTGGCCAGAATAATTCCATGTGTAATATATTCCTAATAACTGGTGCTGTGGCTGAATGGATAAAGGCGGTGGCATTTGAAGTGATGAAGCTTGGCAACTGGGAGGTTCGGGGTTCGATCCCTGGCCGGGTCAAAGTAAGGTGGGTTTTTCATCCAAGAGCAATCTACGGTTTCCCATCTGAACTGGCCTTCAAATTCAAAAGAGACCAGATTTGATCTAAATTGTTGAGTTGGTTAGCCACCTGACGTGAAGTTGTAATTCATAAGCCACATAGGCTTCTCCCACATTTGTGGTTGCTTAGCATCGTAAAACAACTACCCTGCAAGGCCTGAATTATAATAGTCATGACACGTGGAGTGAGGACCGTGACCACGTGTGCAAAGTGCACCAAAATTTTGCATTATCATTTCCATGGCATTAGTTGCACGCAGTCTATGCATGGGGACACTTTCAATTCCCTAAAAAATATGTCTGACAGTGGGAAGGGTAGTCTGCTGCCAGGTAATCATCTAAAGCTTTAAGTTTTCATAAAATATGTCTTTTCAAAAGAAAGGGGGAGAATACCATTGCTTTGCATTCTTGCTATTACTGTGCTTAAATCAGTCCTATGCACATGAACAATGGGGATAATTGTAAAATGGGTACGGATGAATAATGCAAATACATTTGAAATGGTACTGATGACAAGCATGGCAATGGGGGATTGCATGAAAATTTTGATTATTTGCAAAAAGAAAATTTTGCAATTTTGCATCCAGAATTTTACTGTTTGCAAAGGATTTGTGAAAGTTTTGATAGTTTTTAAAGGATTTGTGAAAAATTCTATAGTAAGCAAAAGATTTGTGATAGAATATTATGACAATAGATTCATGACTCAGTCAAGAAGATATCTCACCCAACACACTGTAGGAAACTGAAGTGTAAGTGCCTTTTGGGCTCATTTTAAAAAAAATTGATAAATTTTAAGGAGCACAGTGGGCATAGCCCCCCTATGCCCACCTTCTGCTGGTGCCCCAAGGTGTTAATACTTTTTTAGAGAAATAATTCTTGTTATTGCCCAGCAGGAAATTTCAGTTAGCCTAAGGGATAATTGGTGTCAGGTTTTAATTGGTTCTTTCTAGACCTGTCAGGTACCTGTTAAAATCAGACACCAAATACCTGTGAGCTGACTGTAATTTTGTCCTGGTGGGAATATAGCTTTCAAGTATAGATAGAACCCAGCAGTTATATGTGAAAATAATATTTCCCTACTGTCACATCATTTTATTCATATCTGGCCTTGCCCATGTACCTGACTGACATGTATTGCTTCTGTAACTGCTTTAGCTGCAAATGTAATACCGGATATGTATTTTAGAAAGAGGTGTTTGTTCAACACCTGCCCCCAAGGTTAATCTTTAACTTACATAAGACAATGAGCCCTCTATTCTGGTACTACCTTTTAGCCATTTCTACTTCTACACCATGACAAATTTTTGTAAAATTACATAACAAAAAACTAAGAAATGCAAAATTATACAACAGAAGTGTTGTCAATTGATTTAAAAATAAATGGCAGCAGTTTTACATTATTATTTTCATATTGATATTTTGTTCTGTAGTTGTACAGAGCTTTACAGACATTTTTTACAGTGTTCTTACTATGTGATGTGATGAATTTAGTCACCAAAATTTCTCTTTGTATTCAATCCTTACATTTTCAGCCAATTAGCTAACTATTTATTGGATTGCACTATTTAAATATTTCCCATCTGATAAACCTTTGGGATCAATTATACCGTAAGGAGGTTTCTTGGGAAGTTCTCTCTGGGTACAATAAGTTTAACCCAGCTTGATACTTGTCAAAGTCCTTTTATTGTGGGTTTTTGTGCCTTGTTCAATAAAAGTCAGTGCACGTATTACTACATATTTATTAAAGCACAAGGGTCTTATTCTCAGCATGGTGTACCTGCTATGAATTTTATTACACAGGTGTGCACCCTTGATCTTAATTTTCTGGTCTACTTAGCCCCCATGTCCTTTATCCTTGTTGACATTATTGTTCAAATATCCTCTAGATTTGAGGGCAACTGTATGAATAGAGATATCTCAGTTTGGCACGTTGGGGAACTGGTCACACGCTGTTACAAAAATTGACCAATTTAGGGATAAATTTTCAGAGTCAGTTCATGTAACGTGTATTAACAACGTGAAGCCATTTGATTTAATAGTTGAGTCATTCTCTAGTTCCTTCTGTCCTGTCAGCTTAAAAGAACAATTTGTGGAGAAAATAATTAGCTCAGTTTCTGAAATCCAAGGAAACACTGAGAAAAATAGGATAGAAAAGAACAATAGAATTGAAAACCAATTTAATATCTTCTTTAGCTCTCTCTTTAAAATTTTTGTGAATCTTGTTTATGCCTCATCTTCTGGGATTGTACATACATATTGTGGTGGATGTATTTATAGTCTCTTTAACCTTCTTGGAATGTAGGTTTGGGTAATAATCTCATGGCTAATTAAATAAACGGGAGAAATAGCAGGCGAAGTTCATACAAGTTAAGTATTCTTAATGGAGAGTCGGTACTAGGAATTGTTGCACAATTGAGTGTCACGTGGTAACTTTTGTTAGGCAATTTACCAGCCAACATGGAGGGTAATTTGTGTGTGTGTGTGTGGTGGGGGGTGGGGGAGTACATGTGAGGGAGAGGAGTGTGGTGGTGGTAATGGGGAGGTGGGGGAAGATAAGGGTGTGGTGGTGGTAATGGGGAGGTGGGGGCAGATAAGGTGTGAAAGTGAAACATGATATTCTGTCTTCAAGCTGCTGTGTGCTAACTTGAAATTTGGGGAATATGTAATTATTTTATTAATGCAAATTGGTAAAAGGAGTTTTATTAACAAGACTATGCTTTAAAGGAAGTAGACAGTTGTTTCTGTCAGACACGTGCTGGGTTGTGGAGATCATTCTTAGTTCTTGTCTGTTTTGTTTCTTCATATCACTAGCTTAGCCTTTCTTTTTCTCATATATCCCTTTAATTCTAATAAAAATTCATGGACAGGGGCGTAGGCTGGGGGGATGCGTGGGGAATGCATCAGTCGGATGGGACAAAAAGATTCTCAAAAAACATTAGGCAAAAAAAGAAGCTCAACAAGACTACCATGTTACTTCCTGACCACCATCCTCACCCAGCATGCTAGTTTTGTGGGAACAAGAGGATGTATATAAGTCGGCAACTATAAATTTATCTGACAGCTTTCGTATGTGCAATGACACGAATGCGTTATTCTCATACTGGGAGTGAATAGGGGGTAATATATATACTCCCTGACCACCATCCCCACACAGCACACAAGTTTTGTGCCTACAAGAGGATGCATACAAGTCGGCAACTATAAATTTATCTGACAGCTTTCGTATATGCAATGACACGAATGCGTTTTTTATATATATATATATATATATATATATATTATATAAGAGGAATATCGCCCCATGGCATTAGGCATTTTCTAAGGATTATGCACCCTTCAGCTGCTATGTTGCTGCAAGCTTTTTTTAATTTAAAATGTTGATATGAACGTATAAAAGTAAGGTTAGGTGGTGCACCATCTGACGTCATATGCAGCGGCGCACCCAGAATTTTGGACTAGGGGGGCTAAGAATTTTGAGAAGACTATCTAAGCATAGCGCCACCATTAGTTGGGGCGGAGCGTGCCAGAAAATTTTGGGATAAAAATAACCCTGAGGTCGCAGAAAATCGCCCTTCCCAGGCTCTGCAAGTATACCTTGAAATGGTATTTTCAGCATTTTCTTGGACTGTCTTACAGTCCTACTGTCTAATTTGGCAGTGAGAGTTTTATAATGGGAAGTGTTTTCCCGTAGAACACATGGACAATACATAGACTATCTTTCATGATAAGCATTTGGAGGCTTCTTGTAAGTATTTTGCTGTACAAAAGTCTGATCAAATTTGTACATTTTCTGATTGTTAGTTTGTTACTTCCTAGAACCATACATGAGATGTGGGAACTTCTCCAATTTGAGGACGAAAACAACCATACTATCAATCAGTGGTGCTGGCACAGCGGCGTGGGAGTGCCTGCCCCCCAATCGATTTCTGAATAAAATTCTGAAACTTGAAATGATTTCAAAAAGGTGTTTAAGCTATAGATTTCTGTAGGGGGTAGGGTAAGGTGTGTTTTCGAACGAGTGTTGCACCTATTGTAATCTTTCGCTAAGTTACAAATAGTTCTCAAACTATCACATTGTTTGCAAATCCTTCTCAAACTTTCAAAATTTTTGTGCACTCCGCACGCTTTAAACCTTACTTCACTGTTGTTCTTATTATCAATATCTTTCGATAGCAATTGTCAGAGAAGCACAGCAGAAAAAATCATAATCTGTTTACAAATTACCAGGTAAAGGACTGGCTTTTTAGGTGGCATGTAGGTTTGTTGGGCAATTGAAAGTCTCTTGATGCAGAGCCTGAATGTAGGTTTTGTCATGGAAATAGTTAAACAATGAAAAATTTCAGGGCGCTTTGTGCACATTTTTCACGGCTTATACTCTGTCTCATGACCATTTTTAAGGTAGTAGGGGGGCTTCAGGAGGTTTTTTGACAATGTATCATCCTTTGAGACAACATACTCTCTTTCACCTAACCAAAACTTAGAATTCACTAAATTATGGACATTTTCTAGCCATATACAATCAGTTCCAAAATATGCCAAAGATGGCACCATTTTGCATCTAAGCAACCTTAAATGAAGAAAAAATTCTCAAAGGGGAGGGGGACGTCTCCCAGGATGCCACATTTATGTAGTGACAAAGGAAGGATGCCACTCCTGTAAACAAACCCTAGGACACATAAAAAAGGTGCAGTTTACGCAGACTTAGGGAATGACTGTGGTGACATTGTTCTTCCACCTATACATACGCTTGTGCAGGCTTCTTTGAATTGAGTTCCATCTTCTCAAATGTGGCACTCACCCAGGCTCAGACTAGCCTACGCCCCTTATGGAGTTACTGTGGTCAAACCAGGAGGTTTTCTTTGTAACCTGTCTGCCATCGTATGCAATGGTTGAAGGGGGAGGTCAGGTGATAATGGTCCTGAAGTCAGTGCTAATGTGTGACAGGTTGTTGAGCTAGCTTCAAATAGATGTTTTCGGTTGTTGTCTGGTACATTGTGCTGTTTCAGTCAAAAGTGTACTCAAAACATGTAGGAGGTTTACATTTATCTTACACAATGTTTATATCAGATACTTCGTGTTATTGTAAAAGCAAACATCAGTGGTTTCCTTTTTTAACATAATAGCAGTCGATAACAAACAGATTCATTTTCTTTTCCCCCTTTCTTTCTGTAATGTGAGCTTATAGCTGCTAGTCTGTAAGATTCAACACACCTGCCTACCTGCCTACCTGCCTACCTGCCTACCTGCCATTTTTTGCAAAGTCTATTCTCTCAACTGATGAGAATCCAAAATTGAGGCTTTATTAGATTCAAGGTACAAAGAGCAAGTTTCCAAGGAAACTATGATTGCCTTAGAAAACAGCCTTGTGTGATATGAAAGTCTTCAAGATTTTCAAGTACATTTTAGGTATTGTACTGAGTGCCGAAATGCTCTCCAAACACATAAGTTCCTGGGGTTTGCCTTTAGATCACTTTCATGTCTGAGAGGGGTATATCTCATCCAGTTTTGTGGTATTAGTGATAACCAAATGTGGATGTTTCAGTATTCACACTCTTTAATTATTACTTTTTTTTTTATCAGAATGTAGTTACAATGGAACAGGTGCTGTCGGTAGAGGAAGCTCATGTGAAGAACTTTAAGTGTATCCAGCTGAAGATGACAGGTGGAAAGCAGTGTTTGTTGCGGGCTGAGGTTAGTAACTGTTTATAAACACACCAGTCTATTTTGCTCCCGGTTAGTATTATTATTTAGTATTTTCATTATTACATCTTTAACCCAGACAATAGTGAAGGTACCAAGTAAGTGGGTACAGACTAGAAATCTGAAACACACACAGGAAGTGCACCCCTTACCCCAGCTTAGTAGTTAAAAATGTTCAGATAGTCTTATGCGAAAACTCTTCACAGAAGGTAATGTCCTGCAAATCCAAACGAAACTCATTCCAGGGTCTTTTAAAGTGAAAAAAAAAAGAATTAAAGAAGGTCTGTGTTCTTGCAGTCCAGTGAAGTAGTGTTTCTAGGGCATGATAACTACATATTATGAATTGATTAAATTTAGCTGGACAATACTTTATGACCAAGAGCTAGTCTCTGTAAAGCAAGGTTGTGCTTGATACCTCTTATTTACATGTTTACCATTATACAATCAAAAAATTTGTAAACATGGAGAAGGCAAAAATGGAGAAGAGTTAGGCTCCAGGGCGCCCTCTGTAGGTAGGGGAACCCACAGTGCTAATAGTTTTTTGCCAGACAGTTATTGCAGGCAATGATGGTGTACATATGTAAATAGGAGATAAGTATCTGCACTCAAAGACTCCCAAAGCAGGGAGTTTTGGAGATTTGGGGGTTTGCGAGGGTGAAGGGATTAATCTTAACCTGGGAAGAAAAAAACAAAAAAAAACAACAAAACGTGATTAACAGAAGGCCTAGCTGTTTTAGTGCCTGGTTCTCATTTGTGTAATATAAAATTTGGTATGTGTTTCAAAATTTTGAGGACATTGATCAGTGACTGCCATTCTGTACCACTCAATTTGTCTCCTGATTTGTGTAGTCTTTCAGAAGCGATACATGGGTCTTGTCATCCATGTGTAATTGGTCAATGAAGTAGTTATGTCTTATCTTTCTACCATGTCAAATATTTTTCTCAGAGAGCAGTGCTATCAATCTCCTTTAAATAATAAAACTAGGCCCCAATAGGTGCAGCTAATACATGGTTACTGATGGCAGCCCACATTTCAAAGACTTGTTTCCGATTTGTTTGGAAGCAAAGACATGCATTATTAGCCTTGCCTGGAGGTAATTGGAGCAGACCTTGGCATTATGGCTACCTCCTGCAAAACAGACCATCATCTATTTATGCTGATTGTGACTGCTTTTGCAAAAGTAGAAAAAAATCAGGACGAGAAGTTGTCATCTTAGTATGTCTTCTCTTACTGTTACCCATTAGTTCATTGCTAAAAGGCAGATGTATGTGCCTCGCATTGCAAGGAAAGTGAGACATTCCAAGTGTCTTCATGCTTTGACATAGTAGCAAGAATCAGAACTTTTGTGAATGTCATCTTTCTCTTACTCATTGCTTTATCTTCTTTTCTTCTGTCTCTGACTTGTAGAGTGATCCTGAATTTGTGCAATGGAAAAAAGAAATTGAGGAAGCCTTCAATGAGGCCCAGAAGATGCTGAAGAAGGGGCCAAAGATGTTTGCCACTCAAGGTTCGTCTAGCGATCTTACTAATCGTCAACACCCACCCCTCAACCAACGCAATAGTAATGGAATGCACTAACATGCCTGCTTTACTCAATTTTATGATCGCCCTGAAGGGCGGGAGGATGCTTAATCTATCGCCATGTTCGCCTGTCATTTGAAAACGTTTCATTTAACAATATTTACCATTTCAGGAGTCATGTATTCAGTTTGGTTGATACAATGGTTTGGCAAATGACATTGAAAAGCCATTTGGATACGTGGGTGTGTGGATGGCTGGCAAGTATGAGGCGCGGCCATATTGATAGGTAAACGTAACTGTTATGTTTTAGATTTAGGCTCGTATCAAGGTAAGAGGTTACAGGTAGAGCGATAACAGGTCAAAAGTGAAAGAAGAAGCAAAACAGCTTACTGCCAAGAACTGATGTCCAATACCATAGCATAAATAGAAGGGTGAGGTGACTGCAGTATTGTTGGATGCTCTTCATCACCAGGGGTGTATTCGCCTTTGTTTAGTCTCCAAATAGTTGAGGGTGGTCATCACATATGGATCATTTGCATATATACTGAAGTGCACCCTTCAACTTCAAACAGTATTAAGAATGTTTGTGGTGGCGTATTTGGTGTTACTCAAAGGAAGAATGAACACATTAGTTAGGTAAAGCTACTAGTTGCTGTAAAAGTGGCATTCCATATTACCTGAAAATTTACTTGTTGTATTCATTCCCCCGGTTAGTTACATTGTCTGGTGAGTGCAATGGTTTGGTATCGCTAGGGTCAATGATAAAGTTGGTAGCCCTGTATAAAAGCTATTCCCTAAGTGGTTATTCTGTGGAATAAACTCTTAAATTCTTAGATTGGCTGGCTAAGCTAAAGCTAAAGAAGAGACTCTGAACTGGAAGAAATGCATTATGGGAAATATTACTCGGAAACTACTTGTTTCTTGTATGATTCCGAATTTAGGACAAGTATATAGTATCTTAAGAATGGCTTCATGGTGTAGTATTACTGAGTACAGCCTTTAAAAGGAACATTTACTGGTGACACCCTGTAATGGTGAATACACTGGTCTCAACTAAACACTATTCTCATAACCATAGGTTCCGTAAACTCAAAATACCTTCGTCACCTTGGAAAAAAATCTATAATGAAAGTCACTTTACATGTTCTTGAAATTCTTAATAAATACCGCCATTGTTAATTTTTAAATCTATTGCTGGGAGGAAGGAAGGGTTGCTGAGAAAAGGTAATTATGGATATGTGTGCTATATTTCTGGGGTTAGTCCTTATTGTTTAGGGATGTGAAAGTTATGTGATATAAATGAATTTAAAAGGGTTGAATTGCATGAAGGTAAGCTAAATTTTTAAGTCTAAAAGTATTTTGCATATTTCCTACTCAGGTTCTCTCTGGATCTTCCCTTTTTGTTTGCAAATTTTTCTTCCCTTTAAGTTAATCAGTATTCTTTATTTTTTCCTGTTTTTTGGGTTCTTGACATTTAACCTGCATTTGCTGTGATAGTATCTCATATAATCCAGGAGTATTTTCTTTTAACAAGCCAAACTTTGCCAAAAAAAAAAGTTGGCCTGCTACCTTGCTTGCTAAGTTAAAAAAGAATTAAAGAAAAAAAAAAAAAGAAAAGAAGAATGAACCTCTTTTATTTTATGCATTTGCTACTTTTTTTTGCACAGTTAAACTTCATAGTCACCATGCCTTTATCTTTTCATTCCTATTAATTTCCAAAGCAAAGTGAAAAAATAAACATTGATATTTCATTGAAAGATACATGACTGTTAGTTGCTAACATTTAACACTGGGTATTTTTGATTAAATTTGCTTTCTTTTCAAGTCCATTGGACTATAGTGGTTTTAACCTGCAGGTATCTTCAGACTTATTTATTTTAAAAATTTACATATTTCATAACTATTCATGAATTGCATTAACATTTCTTTCCCAAAAAGTTACATTGAAACTACGACTTCTTTTGCTTTCAAGTCTTTAACAATAGTATTGTCTTACAATAGTTGCCTTGATTTTAAGGTTAATAAGTGCTGTGATGCAACTCAGATTGCAGAAGTACCCCCTTTATGAGAGTATCTTGATATGCATTTCCCCCTCTTATAGTAGTGACGAATGGCAGAAGGTTGTCTGACAAATTATATTTGTATGAATTACATGAATGTAAAATTAATATAGTTGTTATATTATTGTTGTAGTAAATGCTTACAAATGCAGTCCCAAATTCCTAACTGTTTAACCTTGATGCTGCAATCAATTTCTTTCTTTTAGTATATTTATAAGCCCAGGAGAGTATGAGTCTATTTAACTACAATGTGGTCTGTTACGTTTAAATCTCAGTCTTGACCGAAACATTTGTCGATATTTTCACGTATGTGTCTCATATATCTCAATTTCTAACATGAAAAATAGAAGTGTAATGCTCTTAATGCATAACTCAGTCAATTGGGTAAATACATGCCATGGTTGCATCCATAGTTATTTAAAATAAGTTTAGCTCCCTTCAATCACAATATTATAATTCTGGAAGAATTCTCTCTCATTATTTTGGGACTCACTGCTGTCTTGGTGGAAGTCTTTATACTGGATTTCTTGTAGAAACATTAGAATACTCAGTAATGCATGGAAACAGTGAGGCCTTTGCAATCATGTAGGTCCTGTAATATCTTATATGAACCCGGTGCTAGGTAATTGTGTGTTGTCTTGTAGTGGCTTGATTGTATAGATGATGTGGCTTGCAGTTTTAGGGGAACTGGATTTCATTTTGATCTGGCATTTTTCCATCTTAAAGATGTAGAAGTAGTGAGGATGCCAGCATCATCCTGTGGAAAATATGGTGATGGTCATGATGTTAGTGCCATTGCAAAAGTATGCTAGTGCTACGTATGGGAATAGTAGTGCCAAACTGTTAGTGTATGTACCCTTGCCATCTATTAGGACACTATCTACATTCTGTAGGAAACCATTGCCATTCTGTAAGACACCATTGACATTTTGTAGGGTAGCAGTAACATACTATAGGAAGTCACTGACATTTTATAGGGTACCAGTGAAATCCTCTAAGATGCCAGTGCGAGCAAATGAAGTTTGTTTAGTCTCAATGAAGTGCTAATTTAAATCTAATTTGTAGGTATGTTCGCGGTTCAGTACATGCCTCCTAAATTGAGAAGAATTTGGTAGAATTTCTGACATCCTTGAATTATTTCTGAAGTGATTAGGGGATTGTAGTACAAGCTTCAAATGAATTCTATGGAATATTTTTTATTTTATTAAACTACAATTAATGGTACTGAAAGTACTCAGCTTAGACCATTCCCTACTTTCACTATCTTTACTAGTGTTAAGCATAGTGAAAGTACTGAGCATACACTACTTTGCTACTTGACACTATCTTTACTGCTACTGTAGGTAGGGAAACTACTGAGCTTACATTATTTTGCTGCTCTATTCAAATGTAGCAAGGCTTTGAGGAAGAAGCTGCATAATGTATTTATCAGGGTATAACCAGACATGTAGTTCCAGTGTATGTATTAGGCCTTTCCATTACTCTGTGTTTAAGAGGTCAAAATGGCCCTCAGATTTGTGCATTCTGTACAATCCCTCCTAGCCCCCTAGGTTAGTTAGATGAGGTTTAGCGGCCCAGTTTCCAACCAATTGGTTTAAGTCGAGCCGGCCACGGCCTTTTTTCCAGTTTTGGCTCACTGGCTTGTTTTCCCTTACTCCATTGCTTATGCGGAGCATCACGCACAATGGCAGAAGGTTCCATTTTTAAAGCCCCCTTAGACATTTAAAGAGAGGTGCATACTAGTTTTACAGACGTTAATGTGAATACCTGCTTTTTTTTTTTCATCATAGTTTCCATCATAGTTTAACTGAACTTCAGTAACTATAAGATGAACATTTAGGACATTGCATGGTTAAGAGTGGTATGTTCATGAGGAGTGTCACTCTCTCAGTTTAAACAACTTAAAATGCACAATGCTATTCTTGACATGTACGTGGGTTATATATTTCTGCAGACTAATTTTTATTTCCTTTTCTGTCGGGAAATGTATTTAGTATTTTAATGTAGAAGTAGATGTTACTGCAGCAAATTTTTGTTAAACCAGTTAAATGCAAAGAATTTGTATAGCTTTTTGACATCCCATTAGTACCCCCCCCCTTCTCCTCCTTTTGGGAGTTATTTAACTTTACAATTTGAATCATACGATAAATACTCGGTAATTAGTCTTTGTGTGGAAACTTTGAGATCTGTGAGGAGGTGAGCTGTCTTTTGCCTTGATATAGAATCAGGGCCTTTGTTGTAAATAAAAAAGCAGCCATTGTTTTTTTTTTTACCTTCTTGCAATCTTCATCAAGTATTGTTCCTATAAAAGACTAGTTGACTAAGTTGGATGTTTTAATTATAAAACTGATAAGTAGAAAGGTAGGTCTTTGTTGTTTTACATGTTAAAGTGTGTATCTTTTATTCAAAGTGGATTAAGTATTTACAGAGGTGCAAAGTATCTCACCTTGGATTTTTTGGCTACCTTTTACCCTTTCTTTAAAAGGTAATGTTTAACAGAGCAGGTCTCATTATTAAAACTTCTCTCGCTGAAAAGTGAACTTTTTAATTTCGGAGGGAAACAACAGTCCTACCATTCAAGGCTTTGTTGTTTGTTGTGTTCCTTTGTTAACCAGTTGTCATAGATAGTAGGATTGTTTAAGCAGGAATGGATAACATCTTAGGATAAACGATGGTTTACATTCAGGAAGAAGGGGAGAGTGGAGTAGTATTTTTCTTGTAATATCTCTCTGGGAAAAACATTTGCATGTGTAGGTATTTATTAAAAGAAAGACATATTTTTTGTTTTATTAAAGAGCAAACATTGTTGCTAAATATTCAGAGTGGAAAAACAAGTTTAATTTTCATGTGGTATACAAAAACTGAAACAAATTGCACTATAGTGGGGAGGAGGTAATGTATAATTCCAATCATTTGTGAAAAAATTGAATTCCCATCGTTGTTGAACTTCATTAATAATGGACATATTTTCTGTTTATACTTCATGTTTTCCCACCGAAAATCCCAGAACCATCTAAATGAAACTCTGTCTGCCCTCTCAAGACAAGTCAGAAAGGGTATTAACCCAATTG